>JAQGAA010001380.1:0-15920 GCA_034696425.1 Isotoma viridis | reverse complement strand
GTAAATTATTCTAAGTCTTGTAACTTGTAATAAGATGCAACTTGGCAGCAGCATGTATTGTTGCAGCAGGATGAAGAGAAATATAAGGAATTAAAAAAAAACGCTGGGTGCAATTAACCTAGAAATTTTTCTGAATAATTTCTCATGCTTTATGCTGCATCAAATACAATATGAAAAAAAGTTATGCTCATTCATAATTATGATGATGATGATCGTATTTGTTGTATTTTATACATTGTATTATTTATGCTATTTACCGCATCCTTGCTTGTTTTTTATCTTGAATGTGTGTGCTTGATGATACTTTACTGTCGTTTTCCTTTTAAGTTTTAAATCATACGAAGGTTTTAAAATATTAAAATATACTGATTTTTATATAAAATGAAAGTTTTTTTTTGCTTTATGTGGGAATTTTTATTCGAAAAAGAATCCCTGTTTCTCTCTAATGATTGCTGGTACATGTTGAGTAGTTAAACTTAAGGTATGAAAGTTATTGGCATTTTGACTCTTTGACATTTTGACTTCTCACGGAGTCTTGTTATCATATCGTGTAAAGAAGTTAAAAATCTTTTGTGGGCGGAAGTGGTGGTGTTTAGAAATTGATGAAGAAATTATAAGTAGAAGAGAATAACAATAACAATAAAGTAATGACCTTTTCTTTGCATAATTGGTCTGAGTCAATGACGTGCAGTAATGTGGTTATAATTTCTAAAAATTTGAATTTTATTCGAAGGAATTTGAACAAATTGTTTTGTATCAAATGTGCTAATTAAATTTTAAATAATTAAATATTTTAATTAATATGGGATTAAATTTGTTATACTAAAAACTATTATAGGGCTTAAGAGAATTAGTTCAAAATTTTATACTTTTGTCATCAAAATCTTAAATATCTTGAAATTAGCAGCAGTGGAAATGTTCACATAACTCTCCAACATTAAAAAATCAAACTCCCATAAGATTGCAGTGGTGTAAATGCTTTAAAAAATTAAAAAATGATGCATGTATTGCACGACCTGCAATTTCAACCTGTAATACTACCAAAAAGCTTAAAATGTTTAATCCTTTTCTTAATACCCTAATAAATATCCAAGTATGTTTTCCTTTTTAATTTAATTCAAATACTAAAACACATAAGTAAAAAAGTTTTAAAGTCAAAGGCCATATGCCCGCTGAGCCCATGCTTTACTCATAATCCCTAGTAAGCAAATTATCTACAACTAAATGCCAAGCTAATACCAATTACGGATTATACTTATCCGCTATTTCAATGTTTTCTTAACTTTCACTTACATCCCTGAAATCCTCTTAAGTATTACTATTTTATTCCAAATCCTAATTCTAGATTAAGCAATAGGTCTTACTAGTAATTACTTCACAAAGTAATCTCAGAAAGCTTTAAAAAATGCACCTGGTAATTCTGTGTAAATCTCTTTCTAACTATGCTATTTCCTTTGTTGTAAAAACGTGATAACCTCTACTACTCTCAAAAACAATAAAGTCAATGACATATAATACTATGACATATTCTAAAGTGTATCTCTCTCTAAGATTTCAACTTTTCTAATTTTTACTATTATTAAAATTTAAAAAATTTCTAGACACAAAAAACTAGAATCTTTCTTTCAATAACTTGTTGTGACTTATGCATACAAACCTTCTAGAGTAGTAGTAGCTCAGCCTAAGATGTTTTTCATTAATGAATATTCATGAATAAACCACCACTACCACGAACAAAGAAGAAAGGTTAATGATAATACAATGTCGAAAGTGTATATAGATGCATTATTATTATTACTAGTAAATAAATTTGCGTGTAAAAGTAAACGCAAAAAAACCTGAAAGAAAGTTTTAAGATGAGGAAAAATTAATAATATTAAAAAAGTTGTGTAAAAAACTAGCAAATTTTTGGCATAATAATGAGCAATTCTAGTTTTTTTCTAGCAGGATAACAAAATCATAATAATAATATCAATTAGGTACTACCCAAGAAGTAATAGCAATTCAACCTAATCTTATAATATTACTACAAAGTTATGTTATGTGTGGGATTGAAAATGAAATCGAAAACTATAATTTATCACGTAAAGGAAGAGATATACACACTGATAAGCAAAAGTTTTAAAAAGTACGGATGAGAATGGTGGTGGTGGTATGGGAGGACGAAATCTTTTGATAATGAATTCTGTAACAGTTCAACCATCTCTCTAAAGAACTGTCCTATCTAGATCTCACTTTAATCAAGATTTGAACTTTTAGAGAAAAAAATCGGTTGGTAGTATAAGTTCATGCTAGATTACAGAGAGTAACAGGTGGTAATTCTAGAAAAAATACATTATAGATGCTTTTGCATTGCATTGCAATAATAATAATAATCCATTCTGATTGTTGTAGGTGAGTAAAGTAGTAGAGTAGTATGTGTGTAGGGAAAAGTGCTAAAAATCTAATAACAAAAGAACATGTAGAGATAGTATAGTTCAAGTTCAAGTTTGAAAAAGTCGATAGGGTTGAGAGTTTAAGGTTGACATGAATGGGTATATGAGAAAAAATCGTGAGTGCATGTTGACGATGGTATGATGATGATGGTGATGGATAAGTGAAACTTTTCTTTATCACGACAACTTACTTAAAAAGCTAACGTCCGCGTCCGTCTTGACTGAGCATGCAATATATGTAAAATTTATGAAATGGTGTGTACATACAAGTACGTGAGAGAGGTCAGAGGTTGATGACAAACTTGTACACTTGTTGTGTATGTAAAAATGCATTAAGCTATTGAAGGATTTATCAGACAGTGAAGAATCAAGTCTTAAAAAGTCAATAGTATAGTGTAGATGGGTTGAAATGGATTAAAAGGATTAAGGGAAAATCAAGTTGTCAAACGGAAATAGTTAGAGAGACCAGGTGCACCTTACATTATTATTATTTCCTCCGGTTGTGTTTCCCTTTTCTGTGTATGCAGATTCACATAAAATTATATTATACTGGTATTTTCATAGAATTCATAAGGCAAATATGTAGGATTGTAGGTTGTTCAATATTAAAATAATAATGTTATGATGATGATGATGGGGATGATGATGATGATGAAAGAAGGTTTCGAGGTGATACGAGTTTTGGGTGGAAAGTGCAAAAAGAAAAAAAACTTGATATTTAAGTTATGGTAGTGGTGGTGGTGATTGTTGGTCTACAGAGTCATTGTTGTACACATTGTTGTATTCTATGAGAGCCATACCCTTAAATGATAATATGGTTTATGGCAAATAATGCAACCGAAGGCTGCTGCTGCTTTCTGCAACAAACCGGCGATTCAACAATAATAAGGATCTTAACTAACTAACATTACCATTAGTTAAATAGTACATATGTATGAAAGGTAACCTGCCTAGTCATTATAAACATTTATATTGGTATTTCTATTTTATACGAGCGATTTCTAATGCTCCTGAAGAACCTGCCTCTGTGTATATGCACCCTGTAATGATGATGATGACGATGCCAAATACCATAGGAAGAAATGTATGAAGGTAAAGGCTTCAGGTTCGAAGACCGTCTGCTTTCCCCTTCTTCATTGACAACTTCTGAAGTTAAGCCTTATGGCTTATCCTTATGGTAGTGGTGGTGGTGGTATTGCTACTACAGCTTTTTGTATGATATCCAATGGTAAGGGTAAAGGTAAATCATGTTGGTAGTAGTAGTATTGGTGGTTATCATAGGGCTATGGGGCTGAAATAGCATAGGGACTGCAGACAAGACAGGCACATATAAAAGCTGTTCATCCATCTGTCCATTGATTCAGTTCAGTTTCTTCACTCTTTCCTTGCACTTATCACTTACTGCTTATCCTCATTTCATCATAAAGAATACGAGGAGCTCTCCGAGCACAAATAAAAGTAAGAAAAATCAAAATATTTAATTTAAAAAATCGAATTAAATTAATTCAATCAAAATCAAAAAAAAAATCTTCAATTTGATCGTTTTTTGGAAACCTCTTGGGATACAAATTAAAAAGAGTTTACTTCTAATAAGTTGTGGTGTTTCAACAAAATTTTATTACTACTTGGGAATTATTATTTGGAAGTTTTACTTTTAAATTGGACAGTTTGTGTTATTAAAACACAATGGTGAAAACTTTCTCTTCTGTACTACTTGGAAAGTTGTAACTACTACTGGTGACTGGAGTTGGAGTTGTGGATCGTGTTTTGGCATTTGACTTACTAGAAAGTAATACACGAGCTTTATTAAACTGGCTTTCTCCATACTGGATTGGATTTGTCTTCTAAAATATTTTGGATTTTGGATGGATCGCTTGGGTTTGATTTATATCACAATATTATGCATAGGATCATATTGCATCTTAGTATCTCAGACTTTTTAAAAATTATTCAGCATTAAGTTTAAGATTCTATTACATTCAGTAGAAAAATTTTGAAACAATTTCATAACTTCAAAAGTAATATAATATTATAGATACGATTTAGTTTCATTGAATTCATTCTTAAGAATTACAACTAAACAGTTACATTTAGCTAAACTTTTAAAAATTTCTTATTCAACACACACAAACTCATTTAGAATATCAATGACATCAAAAGTTCACAAGAGTTTACAAAACCCTAGATTTCTTTCATTTTTTATTAATTTATCAGTCAGACAAGGGCGAAGGCAGTCTTAAATTAAATTATGTTGTAATTTAAAACTCAAACACACACAATACATTATAATTCGATAATAGGAGCAAGAAGCATTCTTATTTCACTTGGGTGGATCTCTGAAATTTAAACCATATCAAAAACTGAGCCTAGATATAATAACAAGAAATACAAGTAAATTTTTGAGCCTATTTAATTTTTTTTTCTTTCGTTATATACAAACACACATACACACACGATCTTAACAATTACATGCAAAAATGTAAAGTTGTTTAATGTTTGAGCTGAATTTAATCCAGATTGCAAATTGGTGTTAGACCCTTGATTTAAAATCATACCCTGTACTATTTTACATAATACAAATCACATAAGCCTGCCTCTACCCTCTTCTAGACCAGTTTTGTGTCTTTTAAATCAAAATGTGAGATGCATACAAATTGATTCTTGTTTAATACTAAACCGGCACGTAGTCTTAATCAAGTCAACATCATAATCAATAATTCATTTACAATCATTTCACCTACCATTAGTTCTAGCTCCTACTTTGAAGTAACAAGTTGATGTACTTAAAAGCATTTTTTAGATTACCTGCCCTAACCATCATAGCACTTTTTACATAGTATAAAAACCATGGCCAATCTAGTTTTTTTAAGTTAAATATTCTCTGATGAGAAATAACAATGCAGTAACAATAAAAAATGCAAAAATATTTGTAAAAGGAAGCCAAAGTCAGAAAAGTGGACATAAATTAGTAAGTTTAAAAGTAATTGTTAGTCAGCACATGTAAATCATAAAAAATGTACCATAGCATGGCATAGGGTTAACAAAAAGTGCTTTACAATTACAACAATCTTCTTTACAAGGATGGGTTTCCTGTTTGACCAGTTGTGACCATGCACCATACGTACGTCTTGGTCTTAGGTGTGCAACCTCATGGCCCATTTAAACCCTCGACCAATGCAACTTTTTTTATTAAATGAGAATAATGCAAAAGCAATATGATAACTATAACAATACGATGTTACCATTCAGATATATATGTTATTGTTGTTATTATTTTATTTCTCTTAGCATTGATCATTTTTTATTTTAGCTTTTGCCTAATATTGCAACTCAAAAAACTCATATTTCATCAAAAAACTAAAGTGACCATCACACTCATAAAATATATATGGATGGATCCATTTCCAAAAACGAGTTATTAAGGGTGTATCTATAATATCTTAAAGTAACTATGCTGTTCAAACCATTTTGGCAGGTAGGATTTTAATTCAGGCTTTGAGTCAGTTTTTTGTATCTTGATACTGTGATGATAAAATATTTATACAGTGTTAGGGTTCAACTTTTGAGTTTAGGTTCATGTTTTTAATTTTGATTCTGATGATGATGTTACAAGTTCATCATTTCTTATTATCATTCTCGTCCTACACAATGGTTAAATAGGCTACTAGCTTCGTGGTAGTGGTGGTCAATGGTTAAATTTTAGTTTATTACCTTCATATTTTAATACAGAGAGAGATTTGCTTATATATTTTATTTCTTGTGCATTTTTCTCATTCGTATTATGTTAAAATTTTACCTACTTGAACAAAACCAGCCGACCCATGACCTGCTCATCAAGAAAGATGTATCTTTTTTACATTAAAATTAAAACTCTTTTTTCTACATTACGAAGTAGCTTGTAGCTTATAGTCATATTAGTTGCAGTAGCAATGCAGAAGTAGTAGTAGTAATGAAAATTATTAGACCACATAATGAGTTATCACCATTTAAAGCTCACACCCTGTAAGCACGTAAAAAAGTGAGAGATGAAGTTCAAAGATAACATAGATATGAGCTCAATGTAAAAATAATATGTTGCCAAAAAAATTTGACTTTTAATTCATCTTAATAACAATTTAAAATGTAATTTTTCTCATGCATGGCAAAGGTTAGGGTTGATATTAAAAAGTGTTGCAGGAATGCGTTTCAATTTCATGTACTTTTCTACTATTATGGGTTTTAAGTGCGTTTTTCTTGTAATTTACTATGAATTATGATCTTTATTACCCAGATTTATTAATTTACATGAAATATATTTTCTTTTACGTGAGAGAAATTGCTCCATTTGCATCAACTATTACTGAGACAGCATAATTGTTAGGTTTGAGTATTATAAGTATATGTGTTTAGTTAAAAGTTGAAGAATAGTAGTAGAAAGTTGCATGCAACAAGTCAGTCTAGTGGCATTTCAGGCTTTGGGGTATCTCACTAAGGGTGACACTTTCACCTCGACTTGCCAAGCCAGCCAGCCTACTAAAAAATGCAACTCTTCTTAACACTTACCATTATCTTCATGACTCGTCTGCCCTACTTGAAAGTTGCAATGGTGATGATACTGATATGATAATGATGATGACAACCCTTCAAGCTTCTTAAGGTCAAATGTCAAAAGCACACTCCTAGACAGCTGCAACTCCTTCAATCAAGAATCAACATAAACTTTACAACTTTCCACTGTAGACCAGTTTTGGGGTCTTTTGAGATTTGGGGATTTTGAGATTTTTGGGAATTTGAGACTTGGGGATTTGAGATTTTATTCATTTTAATTCAACTGATTACACTTTCTTGGAGAATTTGTCTAAGAAACAGTTATCTAACTTTATTATTCCTAATTTTCTCCTCAGGATATAATGAATAAGATATTTCTCGTCACACTCCTGTGCGTCGCGGCAGCGTCCGCAGCCACTAAAGCCAAAACTGCTAGTAGCAGCGCTACCAAATCCCGAGGTTTCGGTATCGGAACCCATGACGCTCATCCAGAAGTTGTTCACGTAGGACATGGTGGACACGGAGGTGGTGGTGGAGAAGGATGGGGATGGGGAGCAGCTGGACATAAGGGTAAATACAAGAATCGACCTTCACTAACAAACTTCAACTTATCATCGTTAACATTAACCTACTCTTAAGAATGATATAGAACATTTCTAAACTTTGCATAATCTAATTTCTCTTCCAGGAGATTACCCAGCTTTGGCTGACATCGTTGCCCTCGTCTTGAACCTCTTGGTCTTGGCTGCTTTCGGTGGTCTCGTCTACATGCTTTTGTCCCCACTCCTCAGCGACGGTCATGGTGATGGTTGGGGCCGATCTTCCAGCTCTCCTTACTTCGATGCTGTCAAGGAAGGAGGTCTTGTTTCCCGAGTTCTTAACTCCATTGATTACGTCGATACCACTTTCGCCGTTATGAAGATCCAAGGAGATGGTTGCCGTAAGCGAATTGCTTGTGAAATGGAGCGTACCGCTGGCCGTAACAAGATCTTCAACTATGCCACCGGATGGTTCAGGTACTTTACTGAATCCATTTCATTACCTAAATATCTTTTAAAGTTAATAGCTCTATAAAATATAAGGTCAACTAACCAAGCAGAACTATTCAATTTACAAGTAGTACTTCTGGCAGATGCAAAATACCTTTTTAATTCTTACTCTGGCTTTCAGCCAAACCTTAAATGGTCAATTTAAAAACAAATATCATGTAGTACAAGGAGTACAAATATCTTCTCTTTTCAAAAGTCTTGTCTTATCCTATATACCTTGTATTTCATTTAGAAATTGAACAGGATAAATTAATAATTAATTTCTCTTAATTTATGACGATACAGAAAGCAAATGAGGAGCATGGATTTCTACAAGGATGCCGTTGTATCTGGGGACAAACAAGAGGATTGTGCTGTTCAATACCCTGACTGTACCTACACTTTGGTAGACAAAGTTGGTAAATGGGTCAGCAATTAAATGGTCAAATACTCAACCCTAATTTACTCTTATTTAAACCCCCATCCCCAAACATCATCATAATCATCATCATCTTAATCTATCAAAGTCAGATGAACTCCACAGATTCATTCATACTACATGATATTATTATTCATATGATGACATCATGAAAACCTCAAATGTATTCTGTTTGTTGAAACAACTGTTGTTATTATTATTTGTTTAATTATTATTGTTATAATAATATTATTGATTTATGAAAAAACTCCAAGAGAAAGAAACAAATACTCCGACATTATACGTGCAACTGTTAAATTAATTAAATTAAAATATTGTTGTTGTTTTGTTGAATAATTGAAAATTGAAAAATATAATAATGTTATAAAATCAATATTACGCGACTCCTTTTTCCAAACTCATCCAAGTCTGATACCCACATATAAAAAGCTTAAAAAATAATCATCCATGCCTGTTTTAAAAACGGTTCAAAATAATTAAAAATAACATAACTTTTGCCAAATCTCTGACCCTGCATGCAATACAAAATCAATTTTAGATCTTTGAGTTGAGTTTTTTTGTCAAAATTATTCTTCTCTATTCAAAAACTAACTAATAATTTTAAACTTATTACCGAAGATGACCCTGAATTTCAAACTTTTGTTGTTACATATTTATATATTATATATATCTCTGTATAGGATCTTGCGAATTCTGTTATCGTAATTGTTATACTTTTAGCATGTGAAACACAATCGATTCATTTCAAATGGAATAAAAAGAGCTATTTTTATATGAAAATAAAACAGTGGAAACTATGAGTTAATTTTTGTCACAACAATTACAACCACACACACAGTACAACTTTATTTCATATAAAACTTAACTATATTGTATTAATCTAATCACATAGTGGATATATTAATATCTTTGTAAAATATATCCGTCTGTGTGACTATATAAAAATTTATTTAAATTTCAATTAATAATTTAAAAACAAAAACAATTTTTTTTCTCTGGACGAAAAACGTACCGTAGTTATTATGGAATTACGGAAAAATTCATTATGGCTATTTTTTTATCCTCCATCAATCTGCGAAAACAGATTTTATTATTTCAAAAATTAAGGATTCTGAACGATAGCATAAAACATTATTTATAATTAAGTAAAGGACAACTGCACAGACATACAACCTCATATTATAGGTAAGAGTACATTAACTGCTAATTAATTTGTCTTAAAATTACAATAACAAGTTAACAGTTAACGTTTTAAAATAAGCGTAATTTTAGGAAATAGTGCTTATAGGGGATAGTGAACACAGACAGTTGAAATGACGAACTACTAGGTACCTTAATAGACAACAATTCACGTTTGAACAATGACACAATTTATTTTATATTACATGTTGCATTTTCTGCATTTCATTTACCATATTTTAAATCTTATGTGAAAATAGTTTTTGTACCTATTTTTGAAAATCTTAGTAACAAAATATTATCTTACGTTTGTGAAAGAGTAGGCTTTCTTAGGTATACATTTTGTCATTAATAAGCAAAAATTAGTACTAATTTATTTCGTCCTATTTCTGAATAAGTAACACTGGACTCTGAATTAAACTGGTCGTTATGAAGTTTACCTTAAAACATTGTATTAAAAACATAAAATATTTTCACAAATTAAGCTCGTCCATAAGTGGAACCTTGGCGGATTCGTAGAACACTCTGGAAAAAAATAATATCAAAATTAAAAGAAGTTCTTTACTACTTTTTGCTAAGTTGATTTTACTTTTAACTTACTTGTGTGAATACTTCGAGCGAATAGTTTTCAAATGTGAGGGAACTGCGGAGAGGTATGCATGAATACGGTGAGTCAAATCAAATAGATCTGATACTTTGTACCCGCTGTAATGCTCCAGCGTTTTAGACCATGGCTGCTCAACTCCTTTCATTTTCAAAGCGAGCAACAAAGAACTTGCTGCCATCATCGAGTCTCGGGCATCAATAAAGTCATATTCCATTAAACACATTTCCAAAATGTATCGTGCTAAAGTGAGAGTCTCCATATTCAACTTGGCACACTGAAAGCAGAGACAAAAAGTAATTTTAGAAGCCCACTCGTTGAAAACACAAAACAAATATCATCGTATAAGGTTAAAAAAAATAAAAACTTACTCTAGAATACCGTCGAAGGAATCGATATGACAAGGGTACACCAACATCATAGTTCAGAGTGCGGAGCATTTTTATCTCCATCTTATGTACATCGCGTTGGGGATAAGCGTCGTCACAAATGTAGCAAAAATCATCAATAACTGGTGGGGAACGTTCCTAAATAATCAACTTTACTTTAAAATTGATTCTAAAAAACTTGGGTCTCAAGTTAACTAAATGAATCTCAATAAAAATAAAATAAATAAATAAATAAAGCTGTTTTACATCAAACTTAGCCGAGATGTACAATGCCGTTGTTCCAACTAATTGAAGTTTTTCTCTCTTAACTTGTACTTTACTCAGAAAAAGATCCACCAGCTTTACTGCCAGATACATGGTTTCGTGGTTAAGCTCAAAGCTTTCCTGTAGGACCAAAAGTAAAGTAAAATTAAAATTTCATATAGACTAGGCTTGCCTACCTAGTAAATTTGAAGGATCTCATTTTTACCTGTACTTCAACCATCCAGTCGACTAAAATAGACCTCATGTTGCGATTAAGTTCAGTTTGCTTTTCCAAATACTTTCTCACAGGGAAGCGAAGTTCTCGTCGCATATAATATGCGAAAATGTCTTCAGCATATATTCCGACCTGATAAGGGTCATTTCCAGCTTCAGCGTCAAAATCGATTACACCATCCGGAATCTTGGACTCAAGTTTCTTAGATATTTCTTCATTTTTGCGATTTTGTTCCTCAACGTTCTCGTTGAAGATTCTACAATACAAAGTAAACAATCTGAACTTAATTTTACTTCCTTGAATGAAAATTCATTATTTAAAACTATTTAACGTAGGAGTACTTGTACTTACGAAGTGGAATTATCAGGAGAACTTATAGCCGTGCTGTATAACACTGAATCATCTTCTTCGACAGAGGCTTGGGTACAATCCGCTGACGATGAAGTCGATGTTTCCGCTGAAGACGAAGGTTGCTGTTGCTCTTTTAAAATTGAACTTCTTGTCGACATTCGGTGACGTGTCACTTTAACTTCTTTATTTTCACTTTCAGTATCGTGGTTTTCTTGATCACTTACTCTAGACCGGCTTGCCCTAGTTTGTCGAACAGGTAGTTTTGATGGATGAACAAAGTTTGAAATCTTTTCTTCCTGCTTCACGGCTTGCTTGTTTTTCGCGACATCAGATTCAGAATGCTTAGACACAACCTCTACTTGCTTAGCTTTGGCAACAGGAGGTTCTGGTTCGGATTCTTCTAAGACAAATGTACTCTTCGATCTCGCCCTCGTCATTTTAATCTCAGCTTTTTCCAACACTTTTTCAATTTTGTCTTTGTCTTTATTCGTAGTTCCGGCCCCCTTCTTTTTCACCGCCTAATATGACCAGCAAAAATGTATTTGTAATGAAAAACGTATTTGCTAATTGAAATCAAAATTAATTTTAAAATCATTAAAAATATTAAAAAATTCTTTTTACATTGGTCAAGTCACCAAGGGCTGAACGCTTTTTCAGTGACGGTTCCATCTTTCTTGGGGATACTTCGGCTTTCCTCTTTCCAGCCCCGGTAGGCTTCTTACTCCCTGCTACTACTACTTTCGATCCTCCGACAAGGCGATTCATATTGATTCCAGAGAACATGTAAAACTTTTTTCGTTGATACACTACAGAAAGAAAGAAAATGTCCCAATTTAGTGTAAAAATTCTGTCTTTGCTTAGCGTAAAAGGCTTTAATTTTAAGATGCAAGATCCTCAGACCAGATCCAAAACTCAACTATAGCAAAAGCTTCTTCTAGTCAAAAAGCGAGGGCCAACTTTGTCTGTGCACCCCTCAACAACTTCTGATGTGTTTTAAACCTAATTTATGAATGTCCAAAGCAGCCATGGTAGCAGGTGTAACCTTCCAATAAAATATAAAATGGGAGGTCTAAAGCTACAGGATGTAAATTTTTTCTTTAGTTAAATCAGGCTGAAGATAAGCTGAACATTTTGACATTTAAATTACAACTGCCTCTGACATACCCTTGCCCCGTACTTTTATATTCCAACTAAAGTAACTGCAACACCAGTTTCCTTCTAGTTGTGCTTACTTACTAGGTACGACCTACTGTCTGTTGCATTCAATTAAGCTCTGAATGAGTTCGGTCAGACTCAAGCAATAAATGGACAATGGGTAGTAAATGCTATTTGCATAAACAATAAATAATCATACATGCTATGAATGAAAATACCTGAACCTATCATAGGTTCGTCAAAATATCTTCATTTCTTGACTATGATAATGATGACTGTATGCAAGAACCAAGAAAAGATACAAGATTGGTGTTGTGCTGTTGTGCACTCGTATCCTATTTTATAATGTCTATGGAATTAGGATCCTTTACTTCCAGTATGAAAGGTTTTGCCACTTAAGTTGGAAAACACTAAAACAAAACGCTTTCAGAGAAAGACCATTATAAATTAAAGGTTTCTGGCTGGGAAAATTGTATTTGGGCAAAAGTGTTAAAATCATGCAAAAGTGTTTAAATCATGACAAAGTGACAAACAATTGTGAAAGAGGATTCCGAGACTAATCTTAAGAAAAGTTAATCCTCTCGCAATACTTCCAGTAGGCTATTATCTCTCAATGCATATGTAATGTAACGTTGTTTTAAAACAAAGATTTTGAGATGGTTGGCAAAAACAAGCAGGATTCTCAATTTATAAAGGAACCCTAAATTGAAATTAAGATACCCTTTGCGTTTAGCATGTTAAATTTTCATTTTGAAAGTGCTTAGTTGCTTAGAAAGGTAATTTCATTACAAAAGCAAAGCCATAAATGTCTCTGGGTATGAATTACGGAGTGACAAAGACACCGACACCAAATAAAATCCCAAAAATTATTTTTAGTTGAGACCTTCCTAAAAACCTTAAAAAATTAAGCGGATTCAAATGGATTATCCTGGACTTTAATTTAAACATATAAAATTTAAACTGGACTTTTCTTTAAATTATAAATCAAGCAAATCAATAGCATATAGAACAATTATGATCTTAATCCAACTAAAGTTCACGATTACAGTTGGAACATGAAACATAGAAGAATCGCATTAAAACAAAAAACATAAATCTAGCTCACCGTATTTTTCTTATATAAGTTGCACAGCTCTTGCGACGACACTGGTTGCGTACAAAAGGTGAAGTTTCGAAACAATGTTCAGTCAATTTCAATTGAAATTATTGCAGTCAGGTCCACCACCGCTCAGTCAGTACTAAGATAGGAATAGTGAATGGTGCGTAACAAACTATTGCAATTACAGTCTAAAAGCGCCTTAGTCTTGAAAATTATATTTCTTCCGCTGTCAGTTAAAAAAGTTTCGAACTTCTTGTCATACAGAGTATTCTATTTCCATAAAAATTAAATTAATTCGATTGTTGTGCAGTTTAGAGTTGCTGTTTAATAAAATACATGGTCTTTGGTTTTGTTTCTAATCTTCAAACTTTGTTGAGGATGAGGTCTGCTAAATGTCAACTGTTTCTGTTCTGTCTCTGCTTTGGTAATAATAAATGGCTCATTCCTTTTTTGATTGTCACCTATAAGTCAATTGATAAAATACATATAGACTTTAAAATCGATCTCTATGACAAATACATTCCAAATCTCTTTGAATTAGAATTACATAATTTACCCCATATCCTTTTTATGACTTACCTAGATTTCAGAAACTGGTTATATCCTTCGACACGTACTTGAATTTACTTCCACGTAGACGTACCTGAGTCAACTGCTTGTCTTAATGCATAATGAGAAATGCTGAATCCGTGGGATGATTAGGGCAAATCCTAAAATAGAAATATTTATGAAAAAAATTGTTAGTCCATTTCTGTTTTACTGTTTAATTATTACTGTCTGTGTATTGTACTGGACAGTAGAGTACTGGTACTGACAAGGGCAACAACTGATAACCTGTTTGGGGAGAAAGCGCCTACACAGACACTGTCACTGTGATCCGTAACGTGTAACGGAGTGAGTGGGGCCTTTCTAGCCAAGATAACTGTTATATAGATAGATAGATTCGATTTACGATATTTGATAAAGTGCTTTATGTATTGTATTGCATAGTGACAAATTAAAATTGTAATTTTGAATTGAATATGAAAATGTCTTGTGTCTTGGCGAGTAAGCCTGACTCTAGAATGTGTGTACGGCTTTTCTAAAATGTCTTGCATTGCAAAGAATTTGTCGGGGTTCATATAAAGGGGCAATGTTTCTATATGTTGTATGTTCTTATCGAAGTTGTTTGCTTCCTTTAAAGTTATACCTTTTTAATGTTAACAGGTATGTACCTTTAGCTGTGATTGTGAACTGAATCCCATTCCCAGCCAACCCAAATACTTTCTTTAGATTATAGGTAAAATGTTATAAAATATTCAAACAAAAGATAATACACGTACAAACAAAACAAACGCAAAGGCAGCAGTCACACTCACCGTTGCATTGACAGTAATTGAAATTTGCAATTATAAATTATGAAATGAACTACTAACTATGTACTATGTACAATGTACTTACCATAGAAGTAGATGTACTTACTAACTCTGAACTCAATCATAAAACAAGGGTGAAGGGTGAAAGTTAAAAGCAGTTACTCAAAAGTTTTAAAAAAGCTACACGCAAAATGCAATAAATACAAATATGAAATAATAGAGAAAGTACTTTTCACTTTTACAACTGTCAACTGAAACTCGTACTCTCAATAAACTCAACTCAACAGTCAACTCAAACAGTCAAAACTCGTCTTTTACGCGTGAGCATGGAATGCAAGAAGGCAGATGTTTACAAATATGCTAATTAACTTTTTGCACAATTATTACCTTTCATGCGCATGCCTGCCACAGTCAACAGTTTGTTAGAGTCAGTGACCATTTGTTGACCATGCCTGAACCCTGAACCCCACACAACAACAAATACAAAATGACAAGGAACTCTATTCCAGTAGGGGGGGAGAGAAAAAGAGGTCACACAGGAGAAACCAAGGGTTAAAAGAAAAGACCTACTGACTGAAATAATTGAAAGAACCGTTGACTTACTTGTGATTTGATGATAAGCCAGATTCAATATTGAATCCACGATGATGATAAGGGCTGATAAATGTATTTAAGTTTTAATCCAGTTCACAAACAGACGCACAATCAACAATGCAAATGTTCGCAGTTCGATTATTATGTCGGTAAAAATAAATATAAGATAATTATAAGTACAAAGTAGACAAACTCCACACAATAAAGAAAGTATCCAGTCAAGAACCTAATAATACTGAAACAACGCAACGGTCAAATATCCCTTCAAAGTAGTTCAGTCAAAAACC
>JAQGAA010001379.1:0-15921 GCA_034696425.1 Isotoma viridis | reverse complement strand
AGAAGCGAAATGTATTTATTATAATGGTATTCTGCTTTATTTTATTTGTGGAGAAGGTTTTTAAATTAGATGTTATTATGCAATTAAATTATCCAAAGAGATGATTAAGGTTAATCTAATTTCTGGAAATTGCTTTTTTAGAAAAAAGTACTTCCTGGATTATTAGGTTTGATCAATATTATATTTTAAATAGGATAATAATATACTATCTTCATTATCTAATTACAACCCCCGGGGGAGTAATGCTTCAAAGTAAAATATTTAGACTAGTTTCACATTATTGAAAAGGCAGTCAGGGGGAGTTATTTCTGGGGGAGTTAACTAACCTTAAAGTAACGACGGTAGTCCCTCTCTGAAATAGGAAAATTATTTAATTGTTGTCTCATAAAATAAAATATGTATAATTATTCCCTATGCACGGGATACCTATCTGTCTGTACTTAATTTGCTTCACTTGGCACATAAATATTCATAAGAATTTAAAACTTTTATAAACGAAATCATACAAGATAGACATCCGAGCATACATGTGCTTTTCCCACATTGGATATTATTCCATTTGCCTTGTTTGCAGAATCTTGACTCGCAGTCTTTGTGCTAAAATTTTCTATCTATATGCAGACTCCATTAGCAGTACTTTTTCAAGGTTTTTCTTTGATCTTCCTACAACTGCAACAGGAAATGAAGCAAAACATTTTATAATGAGATTTTTCTAGATCTATTATTTAGAGTATTTTGAAAAATCTTTTTACCATGCAAAATAGACCTGAAAGAAAATGATGGATAAGTGACGAGAAAGAAAATGCAAAGGAAAGGGAAATTACAATATTTTGCATCTCTTTTAGTTTAACATAATAGGTAATAAGTTCAAAGTATAAATTTATGCCATGGCCAAATAGAGATTGAATTTACTTTGAAAAATAAGTCTGAAGCAAAAGAGAAAAGGCTGTTTAACCAGATTATAATAATAATAATAATGATCAATGATGATGAGATGAGTATTTTACTACTCTAGTCTTTTGTTACTACTACGGAGTGAAAGTTTAGTGTTACATTTTATGTTCAGTAAAAGTAACTCATCCAAAACCCAACTGGGAAGTAGTAGTAGCAAGTAGTACTAGCAACTGGTCTATGTATTCCTTAAGGAAGATACGAAAGCCTGGAAAAATATTATGTTATATGAGGATGGTGTTGGTTATTGAATAAAGTTGACCTTGGAATCCCCCGAGAAAGGATTTAGATGGTACTTGCAATTCCTTCCCAGACTACTTGGTCTCTATTATTATAATAATCTATTATTTTATAGTTATATCATTATTACCTATATAATATTAGAACATCATGGTACTACATGAAGAAAAGCCTAGAAGAGCTGTTAGATCATGAAACTTGAATACATCTCTGAATGCATGCTGTGTATCTTCTCCTATTGTGTTTTTAGTTGAAGTCCGGGAGTCCGGGTTCGCTTTGTTAGGACCGGGCATCCATCCGGGAAAGCGAATTTTAGTTAGGCATATAATTATATAAGGCACACAGCTTTATTAGCTCAGTAACTTATAGAAAAGCAAGAGGGAATTTGGGAAATGGAAATGTACGTAGGAGTAGGAATGTACAAGTGTTCATTTCGGTATTATTTTCCCTTTTGCAGAGTCTTCGGATCGGATTGATGAAAAAGCTGGAAACCTCAAAATCCCCGAAGATTGAAGGAGAATGCCTGGAGTGTCACTCTTGGAACGAAACGACTTCGGGGTTTCACTCTTGGTGGAGCAACAGCCACCTTAGTCATATTTGAGAATGATTGTGTAATACATGGTAAGTTTGGAAGTATTGGTTGGGCTGATAGGATTTTTATGCTCATCGATCTGTTTGCATAGAAAAAGGTTTATGAGTGCTTTCCCTTTTTTAGTTTTGTAGGCTTGGAACGCTTGGAACAATGAGTATTGAGTAGCTTCGGGTGTTTGGAGTATCGTATGGAGTATGGACTATGAGATTGACGTTTTGCTGCTGGGGATATGTGAGACCTTGGTCCGAATCTTACTTTTTATAGATCCTTGAATCTTGACTTTTTTGCAAGTTTCCTGGCATGTTGGTAGAATTGGAAGTTATTTTCCTTTGATATCCATGTTTTAGACATCTCACAAGGTGTTAATTTTGGTATGAACTTTCTTTTAATATAAAAACTTTCAATCAATTGTAACTCCTTTATAATTCATATCAGAGCAGAGATCAAAAATGTAAAATCAAGTAGGTAAGTATTGAGAAAGTTTTGGTATGTATTTTAATATTTATAATATTTGGGTTGGCTTTTGTGAGAATTCTTGGTTTAAATTGAATAATTTTATTTTAATAATTATTAGGTAATTAGGGCTAAAATCCCTTTTGTATCATCTTGTGTTTGATTTGCATTAGCAATGTTAAAGTTGTAAAAATCACGTCGTTTTTCTACATTCATTACTTGAGCAAGCTAAATTTTATTCCAATAACTAATCGTATTTAATATTTTCTTAAAACATTTAAGGCGTTTTTGAAGCTACGAGTAATATATCAGGTACTCGATGTATAGGTAAATGCTTATCATAGGGTATAAAATTTGGTACATATTTGTGAGCTCATTTATAATATATAATAAAACATTCAAATGGTCATATATAATCTTGGCTTGGTTCTTTAACATTAATTGAATTTGATATGATAAAATTAAGGCACTATATAAAGAGGTTTAATATCAGGTTAATTCGTCTGTGGTAATTTGCTGAGAGATGTAAACTAAGCATTTAATCAGACTTTGTTTTCACAGGGATTGACTTAGTATCCTCTTTTAACTTTTCCTGTCCATTGGCTTCTGGAGCTGATTTAGGACGGAAGTGTAGAGCTGAAGCGATCACAACTGCATTCAAGGTCACAGACAATGTATGCTTCAAAAGCAGAGTTTGATCCCCGGTAACAATAGCTGTTGTAATGATTCGGGCTAAAATTTCAATGAAAATATTTTTAAGGATTCATAAGGTTTAAATTAATCTTATCTTTTCTTTATAGATTTTTTCCAGAATTTTGACTTACTCAAACAAGTGTAGATATTAATGGCCCAAGAGACAAGAGAAATATTCCCAGCACTTTTTTTCACCCAAATCTCTTTCACTTGTAAAAGTTTACTGAACACTTTCATAGGCAATGTTGCCGTCTGTAATTTACATAATTGTATGTAATTAGTAATTATCAAAATAAAATTAATTATTTTTTAGTCAGACTCATTTGCATGCTAATTATTGATAATGTATTATTGCAGAATGTAGTATTTACCAAAAGTAAAGGCAAGATTGCTGGATGAGGAAATCCTAATGCTAAAGCATAAAATACTGCAGCACCACCACCAATAATTCCAAGCTTCTGCACGTCTAATTCCTGTTGAAAGTGGTAAACAATTAGTAGAACGATAAGCGTTTGTAGTACAAGAAAAGGATCTTCCATATATGAGCCCAAGGGGTAGCCTTTCATCCAATTATAAGCTAAGGAAATAGCATACCTACAAGCAATAACAATAGACAAAATTAGTTAATTATAACAACAAAAATTAACTTCTTTAAGGTGAAGGTAATGCAATTGGGGAAATAGAACCATTTAGGTTTAACTTGTAGAAAATTAGCTTTACTGATAATTAAATTTCTAATAAATTGAAGTAATTGCTAGCAAAACTAGTACATTGTTTACTCCTTGCAAACAACCCATTATCCAATTTTGCATCCAAAAAACCAAAATACAATCTGAACGGGTTCTATTCAAAAAGTTTGTAATGAAGTTAAACTCAAAATATTTATAAAATCTCACGTCAAAAGTTCCAATAATAAGCTCGTAGCACTAAGCCCTTCTACACTTCTGGTCTTATAAATCGCCAAGATCTGAGGGATTTTGCAGATAACACAAAGTCCCACAGTTGTCACATCACAGATCCATATAAGGCCCGTAACAAAAAATCCTTCGACCCCCATTTTATCCAAAACAATTTAAACTTAACTTTCCAAATTAAAACTTTTAAAAATATTAAATCCTAATTTCTTTCAATACTAAATCTAACTCTTCGCAACAAGATAGGTATCAGTACAGATTTGTCTTTGAATCTCTTTTCTGGCTCGGATTCGCATCTTTGTGTAATTTGCATTGTACATATGATAAAAAGCATTTTGGCCAGATTCCCAATTCCCTATAAGAGATTTTCAAGTTTCAAGACTTAAGAGCAATGCACATCGGGTTAAGGTCTCTGCCTGTAAAGAAAAAAATAAGTAGTAGTAAGTAGCAATCCTATCTATATGTGACTGTAATAATACATCAGTAGGTAAGTATTATTATTAGAATGATTCGTACTTAAAAATGCACTTCGTATGCTAATATTATTACGTGAGATGATCTTAACACACAATTAGATTAGAGCAAACCGTGATATTTTTAGTGAAATAATATAAAAGCTTTTACTTACCTAAAATACAGTGTTTTCATGCATGCTGGGTGAATTGCATGAGTTAACAGGAAACAATGGTTGTTTTGCTGAAGACTTGTAGTCAAGGAATGGGAATAGAGGTTAGTAAGTGTCATTTTATAACATGCTTTCTTAAGATTAGTCTGTTGAGGGGGATTAAGTTTTGGTATTATTAAGTAGGATTAGGAAACAGTTTGTGTAGATAGAAGAGGTCAGAGGCGGATGTTCAATATCATATTATTATTTAAGTTAAATAAATTGGAAGAGTGTTTTATTGATAAAACTTCATGAATTTGTTCATGAAGGTAGGTCATCTTATTTATTAGTTAGGATCGTTGAATAAAGTTAATAAGGTCATGGTCCCTTCTTTTTGGAAAAGGCAAAGCTGTCCAGTCCAGATAAAATCACTTGTTTTTTAAAATAATTCTTGGAATGTTGTACTAGTAATGATTAAGTTTAAATATGCAAATCTTCTAAACCCACTTATTATTTTCATTTCACTACAGAAGATGTCAAATCGTTACTGTATTGTTGTGGATTTTATTAATATGACATTAGAGAACATTATTTAATTTTGTTTGAAAATTGGTATTGAAAGTCAACTTTCTGCAACAAAGATAAATGAAAAAATGGATCTTTCTTTTACTAAAACTTCAATTCACTTGGAATAAATCGAAAGTAACGTGGCAATGCTGTCCCATCATTACTCAAAATTTTCATTTAGCAGATACCTGCTGAAACTAATAATTCGATCAATAAAATCCATACATCATTTAGTGAGTTTTGTTTAATGGAACTGTAAAGAAAGAGTCTTAAGGTAGTTGAAATTTTAAGTACTTTCAATTTGAAAAGTACACTCGTAGACTCACATTGCCAACTAGTACTACGTCAATGCATACGTACTATCTACAAGGCGTATGGCATTATCTTTAATTTGCATATTTTCACTTCCAAACAACTCAGGAACAATATTTTTAATTTAATTAGAAAATTCCAACGTTTCTTAGCCCAAAGGAATTAATTTATGTTAATTACCTAATTTTGCTAATTATTCATTTGCAATTTTCAAAGATGTCCGAAGTTTTTGAAATGATTCCAGTAAATTTAAAAATTATAAAACACAACTTAACTGACTTCACTGATTTAGTAATTAAATTATTCCGACGGGAAATACATGTGAACCTACTGACGTAATTAAAATTCACTTCCCCCAAGTTGTGCCACACTGGATTAATAATATTGATATCGCTATTAAAATAATGAAGGAAATAACATTTACACTTTATTCGTTTTTCAAAATTCACAACGAGGAAGACTACATTTTTATTTACTCAACCACTTTCAGTCGTCAATAAGTAAATTATTTTATATCGTACTATTTTACATTTTAAGTAATGTATGCTCTTAATAGAATTATACAGTTAATGAGCTTGTTTATCGTTAAGGGCTAAAAATTAAAACTCATTGTCTCTATATAATTGAACTTTTAATGATGAATATTCGAAGGGATGTAAGGGTTGTGATGGTGGTGAGGATGATGGCTATGTGGGGAGTAAATTCGACCCAAAGGGAAAGGTGAAATCGGTGGAACATTCTGATTCTGAGGACAATCCATTCCTCCAAATAATGAATTAACCCCATTGATGCTCACACTCCCTCCAGCAGAAGTTACTTGACCACCCCCACCATCAGCAGCATTGTGAGGGAAATGCCCATTATTTCCATTGTTATTACTGTTCAGATTATGATTTTGATGATGATGATGATGAGGATGATTGTGAGTTAATACATTTCTTTCATTCACGCTGGAAGAACTGTTATTACTGTTATTGTTGGAATTGATGGCTTTGGAGATTTTGTTATTTGGGAGGTCATCCGGGGGAACGGAGAGGAGATCGGACATGAATGAAATGTATGTTATTGCTAGACGAAGGGTTTCAATTCTGGATAATCGTTTTTCATATGCAAATGTCGGAACCTGAGAAATTATATTGAATTAATTAATTTATGTTCGTTTTAATCTGTAGTTTCAGCATAATTATGCAAGGACATTATAATTTTACGCTTTTTAATCAGAAATATTTCAGAAAATACACAAATTCAAAGCATGTTTTAATAAACAATGCTGTTTGATTCAGTTAAAAATAGCATTAACAACATTTTCCCCTTATTCATTCAAAAAATTGTAATTTTGGAAATTTCCCCAAGAGTTTAAATTACATTATAAACAAAAAACCTTCATAGAAATACATATTATATACTACGGTACACGAAACAATACATCTATGCATTACTCATTAATTGATACATTACCTTTCTTCGTAGTCTGTCGAATGCTTCATTCAAATTAAACATTCTTCTCCTTTCTCGAATGTTTGCAGCCCTTCGCTGAGCCACAGTTGCCACACGTCGACGGGGTTTCTTCGTGGAAGGCTTATTAGGTCCAAATCTTACAAAAGAAGAATTATTAGAACGTACACAAATAGTTTAAAAAAATTCAATTTTATTTCATAAAAGATGGGAATGCTAGACTGGAAAATTTATGTTTAGAGTAAATTGCATTAATTTTAAAATTACAATTGTATCTCCAAATTATATAATAACAATAATTATTTCCATATATTAATTCACCTTTGACCATTTGTATTTCCACCACGGTTACTATTCGACCCCGGCGTAGGCCACACGTCCAATGACAACGAGTTTGAAAGTAAATCAGACCCTTGATGACACAAATTATTTTGATTGTGATGAAATCTCAAAGGGGCTGCTGCTCTTTGGCCACTTTCACCCCAAACAGAAAGTCCCCCCAATCCTATAGAATTACCCCCATTAATTCCATTGTTATTAACCCCATTCAGACTTTGCCCCATAACACTGGAATTTCCCATGCTAACAATACCCATTCCACCATTATTAGCATTATTACTTGAAACATTAGATCCTCTCATAGCCAACGCTGCCGCTGCAGCGGCTGAATGGTGGTTTAATTCTGGAGTGTAAAACTGTCCCATTTGTAATGCCGTCTGTAAATGATGATTGTAAGCTAAATCGTAATTTTTTGGGAAGTCTACTGATCCTGAAGGACAATAGAGTGGATTTATAGCAGAAAAATAGGATTGATTAGTTGATCCTGGTGATGGGGAAGTTGATACGATTGAACTTAAAAGTGAGGTAGTTACTGATACCAAGGGATTTTTATTTTTCTTTATTTTAGACTTTGATAAGCCATTTGTGGTGGCCATGAACGCATTTCTTTAGCTAGAAATTTTAATAAAATTCTGATTGATATGAGATATTACGAGCAGTGGAGAAAATGAATGGGGAAAGTTGAACCTCAAATACGAGATTGAAGTCTGAGATTGCAGAGAAATTCTGTATTGGGTGAAAGGGGTTGGGCTTGAGATTCTTTGGGGTGGATCCGTAGTTTTTTAGAGGTGGTCAGATTTAGGGTGAAAGCATAACCATAGGAGATCATATTTCTTATGAGGTTACAAGTATTATTGCTGCACTTGTGCATTATTATAGATTTTCGTGGAGATATATAATTTTAATTATTCTTGAAGATATTGTGAAAACACCTGAAAAGTTCTTTTTCTAATTTTTAGAAATTAAATTATCAACAGTAACCCAATTAATATTGTATTTTGAGTTTCATTCATAAATACTGTGTTCTGTGTACATGTTATGATATTGCATATCATTTTGTATTATAGTTTTATACAAAATGAATTGCAAAACATAAAATTCAAAGTAAAAAAATACCAAAAAAACGAAGGAAACAATCGATCATTATTTACAGAAAGGATTCATTTTGTCACTTTCACATGCTGACTTATCCAGATGCTTTTCTAAATGACCACATGTGTGTTTAACCTCTTCATATTATTTGATTGTTTTTTTAAAGAAAAATGCATCTAATGTAATATTACAAATGTATCTCCTTCACAATAAGTAATGGTTTTAGGGTAACAAATTGCATAACAAATTTGAAATGAGGCGTGACCAAAAAGTGTTTTTATCATTCAATTATTGCAATAAAAGACGAACACATTTTATGTTTCCACGATCAAAACAAAAGTCTAAAATCAAAACATAATATTATAACCTTCATTTATATGAAATTGATACCGTACTGTTACTTTGAGGATGTGTATCAAAAATATTATTAATAATATCCATCGTATTTGGGATACGGAATACCCGGGTATTATTAATATTAGTGCATTAATATGTACAGACCCAGTATGTTATTACAATAGCTGACAATGAACAAAGGCTGTGTGGCCTTTTTATATTACGTAAGTATGAATCATTTCACGCGTATAAGAGGGGATTGGGTGTTATGTGTCTGTGATGCTTTTTTAGAGTAGGGGTGCGTTCCTGCCTAAATATCTAACAATAAAAAATGACAAATTTTCTTATTGAAATACAATAGCCGTGGCAAGCCGTCTAATCGGATGATATTAGTTGACTTAAATTAAACCTTTGATGAAAGGGATAATCCAAAGTACACCCTGCTACTGTTGTGTGTGTTATAGACAGCTTTAATACTTAATTCATTTGCATTGAGTTTACTTTTTTGCTAGTTTTGAGTTTACAATAATCATCTCGTTGTTGTAATTTAGTTCATAAAATCCAAATAAATTTAATTTTAAACTTTATAGACAGGTATGTCATCCTGAAAGCTTTGGCTAAAACGAAAATACATTTCTAAAAAGTCAGTATAATTTCACGATAGTTTTCTGTTAGCGTATTTTTGTCTCAGATTCAATAACAGTCTAAAATGTGTAATAAAATGACAAATTAGATTAATTGTAATTCAATAGCCGTGGGTAATCCTTTCTAATATTTGAATAAAAGTTTACTTTTTATTCACAATAGATCTTTTGTTGTAAGGGATAAATGGATAATCCCCTCTTATGTGTAAAGTATATTATGGAAGGCCTGTAAGTCACAAATATACCCTCTTCTGCTTACCTCTTATTTATATTGAAGGGTTCTTTAATAAGTAACCGTATTCATTTCACACACTCATAAGTTATATTTGAGTCCTTTTATCTATTAGCTTTAACCACAAGAGCCTTACTCCATGAAATTTGAGTTCTTTCTGCTGCGTTGACTATTATCAGGATAACAGTACTCTCAGCGTCTCAGCTTAAAGAAATATCATTAATTTTTCGATAAACAATTATACCATTTGAAATTAAATATTTGATTTAAACTACAATTTATGAATTTTGCTTTGCATAAACTACAGTGTAACAGTTCTTAAACATCTCATTTCACTATAGCATTTCATCGATAAATCTAATGCAAAATGGAAATGCATTTTTATGAATTTGGAAAATTATTATCGAGCTCATAATACAATCCAATACCAAATATTTTTAATACTTTCATAGATTTTAGAATGCTTTATTGACATGTATAAGCCAAGCAAGCGAAATCGCAATAATCAACTATTTGATAACACAAATCCCGACTTTTTGGGTTTATTTTTAGAGAAATTACAAAAGAGGATTATTCAATAACAACAATAACAAGGCATTGGATACAGAGGGTGTGAGGAATTAATTAATTTCCTCAGCTGTGGCTATGTGTAACAATAACTTATAGTAAATCAAAGCAATTCAATGACTCCCAAGGATGCACCCTTATTTGTTATTTTGTTATTAAATATATCATTGAATTTAATTGATAAACAAAATATTAATGTTCTGAATCGTTTGCTTTAAGAGAAGAAGTAAAACTTAAAATAATTTCTTTAGAAATATCAAGGTCATGCCGATTGCAACTTATATTCTATATAAATGTAAATAGATATTCCTTTGTGAGAGATATTCACTCTACACGATGAAATAAAAGTTTCTGACTTTCCCTACTATTAGAAAGAGAGAGAGAAATAAGTCTGAAGGGAGCATGGGGAAGGTGAATTGTCAGATTGCAAGATTTTTATTGGGTTTGGAGATGAAATCTAGGTTTCATCCCACAGTTGGAACAAATCCTATTGGGTCCTTACAGAAAATCGAAGATCAGATTGTACAAGAGAACTCTCTCCTTTGGATTTTTATTCTTTGTAATTTCAATGTTTAATGAAAATAATAATTTTAATAATGTTTTATCCAATAATGAATATTAAGATTTTAAAAGATTTGCAATTAACCTTCTCACAATATTTTGGTCTTAAAATAGTCCCCTTTGCTTAAATGGTTTTCTTTTATTAATAGCTGTATCATATTATATTTTTCTTGTTATTCAAAGACTCAAAATCCTATCATATTTCATAGTTATCACATTTTAATATTAAGTTTAGAATGCTAATGTTTAATAAACTTCCTCATTCCTCAAACCAAATTAGAAATGCGATGCGTAATTAGTAAGATATAGATTTGATGTGGGAGTTAGGTACAATCATGACGAGTTTATTTATAAAGGCCAGAAGCTTCTGATACCCGGAAGAAATAACATGTTAATTTCAATTTATAACATAAGGAACCTAGATTTTCTGAGTAGATTTTGGCACTGGAAATATGATTTCTTTAAATCAAAACAGGAAGCACCACTCGGCACTCCGATCGCAACCTTTGATATATGAATGATTTTTTAATTATTTTAAAACATCCTATAGTAAGTTAAACTCTTAAACAATAAATTACTCGTCAATGCTTTTACTACATTTATTCCTAGAAATAACACACTAGCAATCACGTAGGCATTTTATTGAGCTATACAACGTAGACTAACGAGTTATCTTCTTCATTAGTAGTTTAATTACACAAAGCACAGCTCATCTTTACCATTGTCGTACTCGTAGGTGGGTGACGACGCCTTCAAATTTATTCAATCTTATGTTGATGAAGGAATCAAATATTTGAAAAAGATAGATTGTTACAAAATCCTAATACAAATAAAATATCAACACAGAAAAGTAAAAATACTACTGTACTCAAGTTTTCTTAAACATATTTTGCTAACTGCAGAGACATGAGTTCCTCCTACAGTCTTCGGTCTCGGGATAAAAAAACTGCACAAAATAACTGTGATCTTAAGACTCTCTCGATGTCGTGTGTCGTGGAAATTACAAGGATGTCAAAACCAAGTAAAGATCTAATTTCTCCTGATACTTCCACAAACCAAGTTCCAACAGCTGGAGAAGTGAGTGAATCTAATAATGAAATCCGTGATAAGACTTCCGGCATCAATAGTAAAACTCTTAGAAATCAAGAACCAGCAATTATAAAACATTTAACACTCCCAATCTGGACTCATCCTCCAGAAAAAGTTACAAAAGCCGAGTATTTAACTCTGTACAAGTTTTTACATGCTGGAAAGAACATTGAAGAAGCGTTGGCTTGCAAACATTTCGTGATTCAGGATGAAGATATCCAGTTTAGAGCTATTCTTTACATCCCATTTCGACCACCTATTAGACAGACCTTGTTCAATGTAAATGATCAATTTACTTTCTGTGTAAAAGAAAAATTCATCTTTGGATCTTGTGAAAATCTCCTTCCGGAATATTTGAGCTTTTTTAAGGGTAAGATTTAAATTAAATTTTATTCAATTGTTTTGCAATATATGTGTATTATAATAAACTCAAAATGATATTTCTTGGATAGGAGTGATTGAAAGTGAGAAAATCCATTCCATTTGCACTCGGCCAATGCTTCCTGGTGGTGATCAAATTTTTGAATGTGTGCAAAGAAACGTAATCTTTAAAGCTTTGGAGTTGATCCAACAAGTTGCCGAGGACTCTGAAAGGAAAGAATCAAAAGATCAATTTTATAACCAATATTTGCCCAATATTAAGCAAGGAATTCTCAACGAAAGAAATGGCATTATTTTAAGGAAATTATGCCAAGCTCTTAGATTTCAAACATCTTTTGATACTAAACAGTGGTGGTCTTTTGCAGATTATGTTTCTAGGATGAAAACTAATCAAAACAGGATTTACTACGCTTTGGGTAATATTCATTTCTTGTCCCACATAATTTATATGCACGAGATCAGTTTTCAATTTATCTACTTAAATTTTTTTATCTCTGTAAGGCGAATCCAGAGAGCAGGTTTTGAGCTCTGATTTTTGTTTTCGGCGAGCTGTTAAGCAAGGTTTCGAAGTAATCATTATGAGTTGGCCACAAGACGAAGAAATTGTCCGGAAATTGAATTTAAATGGGAACGTTTTGGCTTCAGTTGATCAAGAGTTTGAATTTGATGAAGAAGAGGATGTTGATGATATCAATGATGACAGTTTTAATAAAAACTCTATTGCAGCTCAGGAACTTTGCACAAGTAACCACTCAGAACTCTTAGTTTCCACGAAGAATACCGCGACAAGGCCTCCGAATCAGGTTTGGACCACTAACCAATATCAACATTAGAAAAGAGAACATTTATACATTTTAAAATTTTGAATGCTACTCATTCAGGTACCAATACGAAAGCAACCTGCAAGGCAAGTGAGATCAGCATTTCTGGAAAAAAGTAAGAAAACCGCAAAGAGTAAACAGAAAAAAGTTGATGAACGTGTAATTGATTATGAGGGAAAGATGCTGACAATGAAGGAATTCAAAGCCCTTCCTGTTGGTCAAAGGCATGTGATTGAGGCTGTGGATAAACCATTTTTTGACATCAAGCGTAAATCCCTATGTTTCCGGGTCAAATGGAAATATTACCCTGATAAGCAGTAAGGCTAAGGAATTGCACTCATTTGCATTTTTTGCTGTTAAAAAATATTCTAATTTAAAAATGTGTTTTTTGATTTACAGTAGAGAGAAGTTCAACAACGAATGGGCTGACAACCTACAAAACTTTGATGGTGGTATCAAAGCTGTTGAAAAATACTTCAGCCAGGATCCACATGAAGTTGATGAAGCTGACAAAGACTGCTTTGAAATGGCAAAAATCCAATGGGATGAAATTAAAAAGAATTTTGATGAAGAAAGCAGTTCATCTTTATTGCCAAGTACTTCATCAGAAGGCGAATTGGATGAAGTTGTTGACTGGTTAGTAAGTATGGAGAATGAAAGTGATCCTATTTGTACTGCCGGATTACCACCATGCATTGAACAACATCCACTTCAGAATGTCTTTCATCAGGAACAACCGGGATGCAGTACATCAAACGTCTTCAACAATGAGTCTAGACCCAATCAACAATCTGATCGCAAAAGGGCTTTGGATTCGGAACGACAATATGACAGTTCCCAGCCATGTGACTCCTCATTAAATACAACGAAAAAATTTAAATTTTATTCTTATGAAACCAAAGTTATTTTTAAAAGCGACTACAATGATCATCATAAAATGTATTGTGACAGTAGATATTCTGATCACAGTCACTTTGAGAGATTAAACTCAATTCAGGAGTGGCTGGTGTCATCCTCTTCGGTAAACAGCCCTGGAAATGTCAAGGCTGCGGGTGACACTCAATAAAAGAAACATGGTATTCAGTATGTTTTTATTACGAAAGTAAATTAACAGCTTCTTAGATGGAGGGTATCCAAGGACTCACTAGTCCTATTCCAAACCACTCGTATTCTAATTTTAATGCTATTCCAAATGCAGATACCTAATGTAAATTTTGAATTAAATAGAGTGCGGCCGAAGTAGACCTGCTTTTACTTTTATTTTAAAATAACTATAGTTTAAAACTTTGTTACTTATTTATTGCATTCGGTTGCAATTTGTTTGACTAATTCCCACAAGTTTAAAGCATATCTGTAGATTATGATACTATAAAACGATGCAGAAAATAGGACTTTCGGAGCTGCAAAACTGCAAGTGAAAGTAGAAAATCAACTAAACTTGCTCCTGAGTCCTGACTCCTGAGTACTGACTGCCACTACCTATTCCAAATTCAAATTACATGACAATTTCAAATCTTGTCAAAAATATATCGTGTGCTAAATGTTTTTTTCGCCTAATTTCAAGAAACCAATTCCTGATTATAATTTTACATTGTATTCAAAATATTTCAACAATATATAACTTATGTACTAATACAAACAATAGCCTTGTAAACTAATTTAACCTAATTTGTAGACTTTTACGATGCATTGCATCATATAGAAGTTAAGAAAATTAAAGTTTGTTCAAAATTCTTATATTTAAAATGAATAAATGTATATCAAAAAGAACAACTTGATATTAATTCTTCTCAGATTTCAAAATCCCATTCAAATTTTGAAAGTAATGTCTGTCTACTAAACTAAAAGTAATTAAAAATCTGCAACACGATACACCACTCTAATTTTTTATTAAATTTAATAACCAGACATAACTTTTATTAAAAATTAATACCTTCAATTAACAACATGCTTAACCTAAGTAGAAAACTGTCTCAAGTTTCTTTTTACACCGTCTACACAGAAAGTGTAACTAATATCGATATTATTGACAAGAACTAAATCCATTATTGAAATTTAATGAAATCAAAAGGAGATTTGGAGAGTTTCCTTTAACAAACTTGATCCTTATTATTGGCAAGAGTTTCTTAAGAATTTTTTTCAATTCTTATTTTCTTCCTATTGTTAATTGTATTGAAAATCCTGTTTTTTTATACCAAGATACAAATACACACATAATATTATACTTCTTAATATCACCTTTTACAATCCAAGTTCATGATTCTCACATTAAATCAATCTCTTTTAAATTTATTCCTTATATTTACATAAACGACTGAGTTTAAACTTTTTAAGTATTCATTTTAAAATCTTCTCTTTAGAACATCACACTACTCTTTAAGCAACTCAGTCAATAATCACATGACAATCAAACCATTCAAAATGTATTGAAAAGGTATTTATCTATAATGTAAGCAAAATTCTCGTAAATAATTTTTTTTATTACTGAATGAATACAAAATAGATTTGATAAGGATGATGATGATGATGGCAGGTAATGATGGCCTAGATCTAGATTTAAAAAAGCTTGCAAGCTTAATTGCGATGTGAATCGATTACTAATTTATTACTCTTTAGTCTTTAGATTTAGAGTAAAAGTGTGTAGTCACGAGATTTTTTATAAATTGGTTAAATATTTTATAAAAAACTTGATTATAATATATTTTTTCTCCTTGTAATTTTGAATTCAATGAAGTTGTTAATATCTCGTGTTAAAGGGTTTTCATTTGTGTACATTTTACTTTTTAACAATTATATTACAATGGATTAAATTATTGTAGATAACATTTTTTCTTTGAAAATTTTTAATTCAGAATTGCACTAGAGAGATGAAAAATGTAAGTTGTGTTGTTAGTTAGTAGTTAGTTAGTTGGTTGTGTTGGTTGTTGTTGGCAAGAAGTAAAAAGACGCAAGGGTTTAACAAAGACTAGAATTACGACTTTGAATAAAAACCAGGAAATGCGCTAGAAAGTGAAATTTGTGTATTCACATATTCACATCATCACATCACTAACTACATTGAACATTTTTACACATTCA
>JAQGAA010001378.1:0-15925 GCA_034696425.1 Isotoma viridis | reverse complement strand
GATTTTCGTGGAAATGCAAATGAAACAACAAGTGCTAATTGATGCTAGATGACAACACCGGGTATATTCCCTTTAAACAAAGTTCTAAAAGTCGCATTAAAGTACAGACGGAGCGTGGTGATGAGTTTATTTTAATGACACATACCTGTCAACATGCTCGTTATTAGCAAGAAAATTCCGTTTTGTAAGAAAGAGAAATACTTAAATATCTTTTGATTTTTATTGTCGTATGTTAGGTACTTACTTTTATTCAACTTTATTTGGATTTGTACAGAATCTATACATTTTTTGACGTCAGGTATGAAAGTATGAATACATCTTAGGCAAAAAAAACGAAACAAATAAAGAAAATTTGAACTAAAAAGTCAGTCTTAGTCGGGTTAAGGCAGATGAGATATTAGATAAACAACTATGAAACATCGAATTTCAACTGAGGGGTCGAGGTGGACCCCGATGAGACAGAAGTTCAGGTTCAATAACTCGATACTTAGCTGTTTCGCCTGTTTGCAAAATTTCTTGAACCAAATCCGTCAACTGCACTTTACGTGAAATTACCAAAAATCTATTTTCGCCCTTTCCGTAACTTTTGCTTCTTAATCCTAATCGACTAGCAATCCTAAGATAAAATGAAACACCAACATTTAAATTATACCATAAGACCAATGTAAAAATGGTTACAAAATGTCATGAGAATTTATTATTGTGTATAGACGTACTGATGAATAATCTTTCTCTCGTCCGAATTGAATTCTGGCGAAAACTTCAGATCAAACTGGGCGCATTGCCACATTTGCTTTTGAAGAAACTTCTTAATCACTCCTGCAAAATCTGCTTCCATTGATGAAAGTCCCAACCCCAACCTGCTTCTTTCTACAACTTCGGGGGTGCTAAATTATTTAAAAAAATGGATTTATTAATTTCATCCAACCTTTTACAAGTTTGAGTGCTAGAGTTAATAAATCCATTAAAATAAAATGGCTATATCGCTATATGGGGCATACAAAATAATAGCAGAAAAATTATTTTAAAATTTATGTAATACCTAATGGGAGCTTCAATTCCTTGTTGATTCTTTCCAAGGCCACCACCTCCCCAGCCCATCAACTTTAACAATTTATTGCCTACATTATCCTCCTTAATGGCATCTGCTCCTGGCTTGATATCACTTATGTCACATTTTCCTACTTCAGTACTGGATACGATGATTGCTTTCACCTAAAACGTTCCAAGTTACGCTATAAAATTCTTATTACATTCCTTGTAAAGCCACCAACCAGTTGTAAAAAAACGTAGCTTAAATTGATCCACCAGGCATGCCCCACATCACATTGTTTTCCCACCACACTATATTCCCGAGCAATTTATTTAAGGTTTTAGCAAATGCTTTGATTTCTCAACTAATTTTACTTCTAGGAAAGCGAAAGTTTAAGTCTTAGGATAAGACGAAGCATTTAAGAATTGAGATCTATAGAGACTTTGTTTTTTTTTAATGTTAATTATTCTGAATGTCACAACCTTCGTATAATGATTTTGTAGATGAACTCTGCTGGGAATTATATGAATCATAAAACACTAGTATTTATTATTTAACTAAAATAAAAATTTATTCTACGAGACTTTACGCTAAATTGCTCGGAGATCTAACGTGGATGGATGCAATTATAGACCATGTAGCGCCTAAGGTGTTTTAGGGTATTAGGGATTACTTTTAGTCGGTTCTAAAGATTTAAGGTTTGTAATACCTCAATCGTATAGCATAGCTGTCGCAGCTTTCCTACAGCCGTTGTGCCAGCCGCAAGTCGACTTGTCTCTTTACTATAATCGCTTCCTTCTGCTATGACTTGATTTCCAATTTTAATTTTGCATCTACACAATACCATTATAATGTAAAAATAATTGATATTATGATGCATATAAAAATGCAGGTAATCAAAGGTATTTTTAATAGGATGCCTCTAGTACTCACATCGTTGTGCCATCAGTAGCTGTCTCGTAATTAAATCCTAATTCTTTATGTGACATTGAACAAGATCTGTTGAGTAGCTGCAATGGTCCCTCATTTTCCACGTAAAGTTGGTCAACAAGCACTAACCCTCTTAATTCATCATTAAACTTCTTATGCTCTTCGTCATATAACTGTCTTTCCCTGTCGGTAATACTAGTAGGGAGAGTAGTAGGAGTGGTAGATGAACGAGTAAAATTCGAAAGATAAGAACAATGTGTAGCAGAGTCACGTTTAAACATTTTATTTTCTTGAAGTGTTGGGTTGAAGGAATTTGAATGACGCTTTGTGCCTAAATATATTTACAGAAAGATTTTAGATACTCCTGTCCTCAAGTATAACAAGAATTTCGAGGTATTAGAATTTGGAAATGGATATTCGTAATCTTAATTACTTCAAGTAGGAAATGAACATTATTGTTGTAGTACGTAGTCTTAATGAAATAGATTGTAAAATTGTAATCTTTTGACAATAAAATCATATAAAAAGTCTTGTAAATAAAATTAGTGGAAAATTTATCTGCCTTTTGATTTCTTTTCAGCAGCGTCGGATGCTTTGACAAAAGTACGCTGTAAACGACCCTGTCGATTTTGACGGTATTCTTCAATAACTCCGACAGATAGTTCCGCAACTAGTTCCATAGTCTTTTCTGGATACCTGCACAAAACAAAAATACTTTGTTCATATTCATATTTAATATTTTCTACCATTAAAGCGAGTGTGTATTCTTGCAACAAGTTCATAATTAATCTACACTAAAAAACAGAAAAAGGTCAAAGGTGAAAAAGCGTACTTGCAACCAAGAAATTCCATATTAGAGAAAACTTGTGACAAAGATAGAAGCCTTAATTTTGGAAAGCTTCCTTTATTTTTGACCATAAAAGTCCTGCGAAGTTCCCAATGTTCATCGCTTTCATGGTCCCCGCGTTCCAAATCCACGTTCCAATCTTCTTCTTCACCTTCTGCCAAAATTTTTGGCGATTCTCCTCCTTCCGACATTCTTCTTCTCAGGAATTTCTATTTCTTTCGTAAGATCACTCCAAAACTACTGAAAAAGGTAAGAAGAAAGACTATTTCAGCTAAAACTGCACACATTTCATAAAAGGAGAGAGCTGCTTTTGACAAGCGATAAGCACGATTCAATTAACACATTAATTTTGATCTTAAACATAAAATTAGAATCGTAGAAGTAGATTTTAAGTATGCTTACCAAAAGCAATTTTAAGTATGCTTGAAAGTTTAAAGAAACTTTCAAGCTTTTTTCCAATTTAGTTCTAAACTAAGAATTTGGATTGGAACACTTTAATTTTGTAAACAAATGGAATTAATTTTGCACTTACACAATAAAAGTCCGAGAGTACACAATTCCACTACACGCAAACTACTAGACTACTACTGCACATCTTCTAATAAAATGCGTTGTCGGGTTTGTGTGCTTTTCGTGTTATAGGCTGGCTGACTTTAATTGATTCTTTTTCATCTCGATTTTATTTGGGTGCTTGCTAGGTGTACTGGGTGTACATAAGGGAATTTGAGAATACTTGTGAAGTCTGCAGGGGCATTATAAGCTTTTTAAATTGTAAAACTCTAAAAAAGTTTCAATAAATCTGTCCTCTCTTTGTCCAGTCTAGAAATCTAGAATGATGAAATGAAATTAATGACATCTCATTTTATAATTTGTCTATTCCATTAATTAACTAGTTTTATTTTATAATTTTTTTTTCCATTAGTTAATAAATCTTAAAAACTTTTAATACAATATTCTCTTTCTCTTGCCTTGCAAGCCTTGCCGATATATATGGTTTTTCAATTTATTAAATCTAGTTATTGAATAAATAATTTCCTTAAATAGTTAGTAAATAAATTGCAATTATAACGTAATTCGCACTTTCAAAATTTCTCGCTTTGGAAGTAATCAATAGTCCTCAGAAAAGCCCCACAGCCGGAATGTAGTCCCTCCCAACGCTTTGAAATATTGAAATAAATAAATCCCCCCCCCCTATATTCTGCCTAGATCTAATAATTAAGGGTAACATCATTATAGTGGTTTGATAGAAAACTCTATAAAATAGGGTTACTAGTTGCTGAAATTAAGTTTTTTTCGAAAACATTCGCATACAAAAACTTAATTTTTAATTTTTAGACTTCTACTAGTCTTACTAGGATACTAGGAAGCTTTATAAAGCTAAAGCTAGAGATGCTAATTGCATAAATCGTAATTAGTATTTGGTTCTAATATTTCTAGCCCGGTTTTTCCTATATGCCAGTTATCCTTTTTGTTTTATGATTGCATATAATATTTCATTATGGGAGTAGCCCTAATTCAAAGCGGCTAGCATATGTAGCGTTAACTTCATTAACTAGTAAACCCAATTAAGATATTGAATTTTAACACGACCTTGGTTAGGTTATAGGTTATATCACATATGATGCATGGATTATCCATTAGTTGATAATTGATTAGATACTATTTTAAGTAAAGAGAACCCTGACTCTCTATTATGATATGGTGACGTATATCAAGCATGCTATAATATTAAAAGCTTTTCCGAGCTTGTGAACTTCAACTTTTGTAATTAAAAGCCGATGAGATGTCGAGTGTTTGTTCTGTATAATATTATCTTCACTCCACATGTTCGTGTATTTATTTTAACTTTCAGTTTTTTCGGATTGGAAGGATCAGCTTTAAATCAAGTTAATTCGCTAAATAAAAATTCATAAGCTGATTATTTATTTCAGAAGCTTTTCGAAGAAATGGAGAAATTTGATCCAACTGGTAATAAACTGCCACTAATAATTTATTGTTAAAATAAAATAAGTTCTACAATGACAATGATTTGCCGAATTGTGACTTATTTATTTATTTATATAAGATTTGATGCACATTATTTAAATAATTCCAATAAAATGCATTGATTGTTGTATGTAGAGCACCAACATGTAAGGTACAACCCCCTAGAAGGAAAATGGGTACTTGTGTCGCCCCATCGTTGCAAAAGACCATGGTCAGGGCAAGTTGAAAAGGCATCATCAGAAGTCGTACCAGAATTCGACCCTACTAATCCACTATGCCCAGGTGTTTCTCGACCTAATGGAAATGTATTAAATCCTTTTTACTATTTTCCGTCTGAATAATTTTTAAAACTCGATCAACCTAAATTGTTTTAATTTTTTTTAGATAAATCCTAATTACGAATCGACTTTTGTCTTTACCAACGACTTTCCTGCATTACTGGACAATATGCCTGCCCCGGAAGTCTCTAGTGACCCGCTATTCCAAGCGGCCCCTGCCAACGGTACTTGCAAGGTTATGTGCTTTCATCCAAAGTCGAATGTTACTCTTCCAGTCATGTCGATTCCTGAGATCCTTGCAGTGATTAATGGGTATGTGTTAAAATGTTTTTGTGAGACATTTAGAATATTGGGACGTTTGATGCTTATAAATATTTTGTAGATGGATCGAACAAATGAAAGAATTAGGTCCAAAATATACGTGGGTTCAAATCTTTGAAAACAAAGGGGCCATTATGGGATGCTCTAATCCTCATCCTCATTGCCAAATATGGGCATCTTCGTTTATCCCCAACGAGCCAAGAATCAAGGATATTTACCAAAAGGAATATTTTGAAAAACATGGAAGGCCCTTATTAATGGATTATATTCAAAGGGAACTACAGAAGAAGGTTGGTGAGATTTAAAAATTTGGAGATTAATAATAAATGAAACTCGTTAGCTATAAACTATGGTAAAACCATAATTTTATCTTTTGTTTCTAGGAAAGAGTTATTTTAGAAAACGACGGCTGGCTTGTTGTGGTCCCTTATTGGGCAATTTGGCCGTATGAGACTATGGTTTTACCAAAACGACACATACAAAGATTTAATGATTGCAACGAAGACGAAAAAAAAACTTTGGCTGACATCATTAAGAGATTGACAACTAAATACGACAATTTGTTTCAAGTTTCTTTCCCTTATTCCATGGGATGGCATGGTACGTATGGCTTTTACTTTAAAGCATTTAAATTCAGGCTACTCATTATGAGATGATGATGAAACGAATTGATTTTTGCTGTAACTATCAGTCTTTCCTTTTCCTTGCTCTAAACCATACGCCAAATAACAATGGTTAATCTTTAACATTTTAATTTATCAGGTGCCCCAACAGGAGAATATCTGTCCAAAGATTGCTCCTACTGGGTATTTCATGGGCTTTACTATCCACCACTTTTACGTTCAGCAACAGTGAAGAAATTTATGGTTGGGTAAGTTTCCAACTTATAGTACCGAATTTTCCGTGACTTTGGCTCACAATTAGTAAATGCCTATAATTCAATGTTTTCTCATTAGGTACGAAATGTTGGGGCAATCTCAAAGAGATTTGTCCCCAGAACAAGCAGCTGAAAAACTTCGAAGTCTGCCAGAAATACATTATTCTAATACCAATTAGTAATTAGAAAAAATTGTAAGTTTTAATTATGACCTTGCCTCAAAAACCGTAGCCACAAAAAATTACTGCAACCCGTAACTTAATCAAGAAAGAGGACCGAAGGTTTTTATTTTTAGAAAAAAAATGCAAACGCTATTATTATTAGCTTGTAGTTTATATCGAAATGACTAATTGTCAGACATGCATATAAAAAAGGTTTTAAAACTAATAAAGTGGCAAATCTTTGTCAACATCAGTGTGCCACCTGTGCAATCCTCCTTGAATATCCTTGAAAGTCAATGACAAGTCAGAAAACTTGCTTTGTAGTAACTTGACTGCTCGCTGAGAATCATTTCCTCTTCGGCAAACTACATAGACTGGTAACTTTTCTTCAGACTTAGATTCATTGGTTTTGTCAATAAAATATTCACGAACTGAAGCCATAAATAGTTCTGAGTTCATTTTGGAGTATGGAATGTTCTTTGATACGTCTGGCAATGAGCAAATGTCGAGCTCCTGAGGCTCTCGAACGTCAATAAGAATGTGCGAAGATTTCGATTTCTGTAACTCATCAAATTCTTTTGGAGTAATTCTTTCTGAAGATAACAACAGTTGAACGCCTTTTTCCTGCAGACCATTTATATTGATTTGAACATAATCAATACATTTAAAAATAATCGCAAACTATTTTATGGATCTAATCTTACCTTGTCATCATAGCTAGAACCACAAAACGTTGGATAATCTTCCAACAGAGCAGTAATTGTTGGCGCATCTCCGCACACTGCGCAATCTGATTTCTTTGGCCTGATTTTGAAATCCCGGAATTTTCCAGATAATCCCTCAAAAATCAACATCTTTTCAACATATGAGGGTCCGATTCCGCTAAGCAGTTTGATTGCCTCTAAGGCCTGTAATGTTCCAATCGTACCTGGAACTGTCCGTAAAAGTTAAATATTAGAAACGACGCATAATTCTAGGTATACATACAATTTAATTTCATAACAATAATAATTGCTTCCTCACCAGCACCAAGAACACCACCATCTGAGCAATTCGTTACAAATTCTGGAGGAGTAGGAATTGGAAATAGACAACGGTAGCATGGTCCATTTTGATAGTTGTAGGTTACTAACTGGCCATCAAATCTCAGAGCACTAGATGGAAAATATCAAAAGAAAGACTTAAAACTGTGATCAGATTACTACATATTATTACAAAAAGTCCTAAAGCACATTTTTGAAATGATACTCACCTGCCTGAAACTAAAGGTTTTTTGCAAAGTACACAGGTATCATTGAGGAGATACCGAGTCGCTGCATTATCTGTGCAATCTAGTACAACATCAAACTTTTGAACAATATCAAGTGCATTGCTGGTAGTAAAAGGTTCTTCAAACACTTCTATGTCAACATTAGAATTCAAACTAAATAAAAAATCATAAAACATTTCATTTCAATCACTTCAATACAAGTTCAAAATAATTACAAATCCCAGTCTATTTCCTAAAATTACAAAACATACTTTTTAAGAAAAGTTTGAGCAGAGCGAGCCTTTGAAACACCGACGGTCTTCTCGCTATGAATAATTTGTCGATGAAGGTTACTAATTTCTACAGCATCATAATCAACCAGCCCAAGTCTTCCTAATAATTCAAAGTAAAATAAAAAAAATACCATACTGTACAGTATAATAAAATTTCAAGTCATTCATTAATTTTTTTAAATATTTAATAAAGATTTTTTAAATCGTATTACCAACGCCAGCAGCTGCAAGAAACATCGAAGCTGGAGATCCCAAACCTCCAACCCCAACGACAAGGATTGAGCCGTTCTTTAATTTCTTTTGACCTGTCATTCCCAGTTCTGGAAGTATCATTTGCCTGCTATACCGTCCTATCTCTTCGTTTGATAATTTGGCACCTGCATCTTCGTTTCCAGCCATTGTTCTGTAAAAAGTTGGTTTTAGGAAATCTATTATAAAACATATTAAAAACTTTAAAATTTACGGCATTTTTTGTGTTCAACCCTGCCTGCAACGCAAGTATTTACTTTCTGCTTATCTGCATTATTTATCAAAAAATAAATTTATCTTCATTGGGTCAGAAGTTTACTTTAACCACTTTTTAATCAAACTCACTTTAATCCTATAATTCCCATATAAATAGTTTTATTCATATTTCGTATCTATTTTCAAATATCGTTAGTTATCTCTCAATTTATCAGTCTTTTTCAAAACATTTGGTAAAACAACAGCCAAAAGGACGTTGACGTGTTTGTTTTTTAGTCTACTAAAGATTAAAGATGCTAAAGAACGAACCAAGTAACCAAACCAAGTAAGTCAGTCCCGACCCCGAGGTTTAAATCGAAGCTAAAAAACTTGTTCTTTTAGTTATTATTATAAATCAAAGACCCGATCACCAATATCCATAATTGTTATAGTTTATGTTTTCTTTATACAACTACTACTCTCTTTCAAGACGTTAAGATTCTGATAATATTAACGTCTTTCTAATTTTTCAATTTAAGTTTTACAGGAAATATTGAATATGGAACCAGTTATAATAGTTCATGGGGGTGCAGGACGTATTTCAGAAGCTCTATATGAAGGCAAATTGAAGGCCGTAAAGAATGCAGTTAAGGTTGGCTATTCTGTTTTAAAAAGGACTGATAACCCTATCGACGCTGTAGAAATGGCTGTGAGGGTAATGGACGATGATGAAACGTGTAATACCGGTATGATATATTTTTAACTTTAAACTCTTTATAACTGATAGTGGATTCATGATTTTAAAATTGCTTAATTTGCTGTGATCCATTATTAAACTTGTCATCTCACATCGTCACATAGATACACTATGCTTTTGCTATGTGGTATGTCCGATTCCACTTCAAGTCTTCAAGTCAAAAGTGTTCAACCCAATATGACATTATGGTATTTATTACACCATTTTTAGGTAGAGCTTTATTAAATTTAGCAAGTTTTAAAATGTAAAAATTACCTCACCAATAAATAATGAAATCTTGATTCAATAATTCGAAGTTCGAACTTTGATTATACAAAATGCATATTTAATATTATGTGTTTGGTGTTACTTAATTAATAATTAATTAATAACAATACACAATAAGACGTACTCTTGCTTAAATACCTTTTCTACGTGAAATGAAAGATGCAAAAACTCCTCCTAGTTTTCTTGAGCCTTGAAAGCAGAGAAATATTGATTTTTCAAATTATAAATCTAGGAATTTGTTTTTGATAAAATCAGCTTGTCTTGTCAGTCCATCACAAATCTTCTCAAAAGTCTTCAAGCTTGAAGAACTAGACCCAATGGTGAGGTGACTGACGGCCGGTTGGTCGGTGGGGTACAAGATCAATGAAATCTCATTTTGTCCCCATGTAATTTAGCATAATAAAATATCAGGTAAACGGAATGGAATGGAGTAGACGTCTGTCTATAGCATAGCTAGAGTCTTAAAGAAAAGGAGTATTTTCATCTAAAAAACCTTTTTATAAATCCTTGCCCTACTCTTCCTTACCTACATTTGTGAAACTCTTGATTGAAACCAACTTTGCTAAAGATGCATCATGCATTTATTTTCCGAAACTAACTGTACATGATTTGTTTATAGATGCATATAATTCATAACATATTTCTTCAAACCCGAAATTATTCGGACTATTCGGAAACGAAAATGCAGAAGGTTTATCTTTATTAGCAGGATATGAACTGACAATGACAAATGAGTTCAAAAGTTTCAATGCAGGATTTTAGGCTTAAAAAACCTTCAGCATACTTCAATTCTACACTTTCACCTTCTTTCACTTAATTCTTCTAATCTTAATTTAATACAAATAATATTATTCCTTATATACAATCAAGCATTAAAGGCATAATATTTTAAATTATGAATTATGAAGAAGAAGAATATTGAAAAATATGAACATTTTAAAGAAGTAGCATTCATGAATTGAGATTGCATTACAATGGAGTTAATGAAGCCAAATCATGTCATGATTCGGATTAGCATTTTTTTAAATCTCGGATATTTTATGAGATCAATAATTTTGTTTCTGGCAATGATAATGAATATGCTTCAAACTTAGTAATTGGTTATTTATGCAAAGTATGCTTACAAATATAAAATAATTAATTTTACCAAAAAATATCTTTCGCCAAAATTGCTTTTCTCTTGAACCTTCTTTCGTATCAGTTTTAGTTTTACAATAGAAATATGAAAAGTCAAGCGAAAAATTATACTCTATAATATCTTCTTAGGTCTTAGGTTTTATCAAATTTGATTTAATTTAATTTAGGTTATGGATCTGTACTAAACCGAGATGGAATTGTTGAACAAGATGCTATCATTATTCGTGGTTCTGATCTTGCAATGGGTATGAATAAATTTGCTGAGGTTTAGAATTATATTCAGTCTAAATCCAGCTAGTCTAGCTCTAAAAATGTCCAATTATAAAAAGAAAATTTTTAAATGTTATTTATAAGGGGCTGTCGGGGCCGTGAGGTATATTAAGCATCCGATTTCATTGGCCCGAGCCGTCATGGAAAAGTCTGACCATGTTTTACTTGTCGGTCCTGGAGCTGAAAATTTTGCGGTTACTCAAGGTTTTAATTTAGTTGAAAATTCAGAACTCGTATCACCACGTTCCCAGCGTATTCTTGATGCGGTTTTAGCCAAAGTCATGGCTGCTACAACTGAAACCGTCAGCGATATTAAAGCTACACCACAAGAGTAATTTACTACTTTAAGGGATTTCTAAAAAACGTCCATATCCTTTTTAGAAAAAAAATCTTCCATTTCAAAATTGAATAATTTAAAATATTATTTATTAGGAGTTCTAATGAAGGTGGAACGGTTGGGGCTGTTGCAATTAATTCCAAAGGTCAACTCGCTGCAGGAACAAGTACTGGTGGTATTGCAGCAAAATTGCCTGGTCGAGTGGGAGACACTCCTATTCCAGGGTGTGGAACAATCTGTAACGACGAGGTTTGCGGAATTAGTGCAACCGGTTTGGGGGAGGCTATTATGAGAGCCTGTCTTTGTTCCCGGATTTCAGATCTTATTGAAAAGGGTATGATGCCAAATGCAATGTAGAGACACTTTCTAACATTTGTATAATTCCATATTTTTTATTTACATTTTCCAGGAATGGATCAAGATGAAGCTTGCATTACTGCATTGAATTATATGACATCAAAAATACCCAAAGGCGACGGAGGAGCTATTGTAATCACCAAGAATGGTGATGTTGGTTTTAATTTTAACTCAAAAAATATGGGGTGGGCATATGTCAAGAGTAAAAAACTTCGGTATGGAGTGGAGAAAGGTAAGGAGTTTGAAGAAGATTGGAACCCTCTGGAAGAAGAAATTGAAAAATTAAGCTTAAGCTAATTTCATCTAATCTGTGCCTTGCCTTGTCAGGTCAGGTTAAAAATGATTTTGCCTGATTAATTTTATACTGAAATTCTTATTTCAAATGGTTGTAATAAATAACTGAAAAAGTTTACTTTATAACATATAGCTTGTACTTAACATTATTTAAGTAATATTTTAAAAAACTACAAAAATTCTCCAATTCTTCTAAATTATTGAAAACATTTCTATATTTTAATACAAAAAAGAACTATCAAAGGCAAAATTATAAGATCTGAAAGAGCCATATTTTTTCATTTCATAAGCTTTTACGATAAAGCCAACTGGCTGCTGAATACATAGACTTTCCAAATGCATGCATCTTGAGAAAAAGCTGGGACTCCAAGTTTCATTAATTTCACTTCACTAAATAAATGTGGTTAAATACTTCATATACTTTAAAGAAGATTGCTCCTGGTAGAGTTGATGGCCTCGAATTCTATAAACTGGAAGTGGAAGCACTATGAACTATATACTCTTCGGCGTCTCTTCGGTATTATGTCACTAAAGCACAACCGGGAACTGTGGAAGAACTTGATCTTCCCAACAACTTCTTTTAGAACAACATTTATTACATATTATTACAGATTACATATTATAGTCAATATCAATTTTATGTTATTTATTCTTTTTATATTATAAAAGAAACTTACGTAACACTTTTACCCCATAGTCTATATAAAATAGAGAAGTACGTGTGTAAGGATTTATTTCCAGAATTATTACCCGAGATTACCATACAAGCTTAGTTTAGCTTAGGGGATTGATTGTTTGGTAAAGAAGGCGTATACAAAAGATCTATTTTTTCTGTCTGTATCATCATCTGTTGCATAATAAAACCTACCTGGTTAACTTAATATACAATCAACAACTACATAGGAAAAAGGAATTCAAGGTAAGTTCATTTTACTATCAAAATTGCTTATTGACAACAATCTCTATGTGATATGTATATAAACCTTAGGAAGTAAAATTCCTGTCAACCTGTTTCTCCAGCAAATCTTGTCCAGACGCATAGACATTATACATGTGTGATATCAAATAGCTAAACTGATGTAGCATGTCTTTTTGATTTTTAAGTTCATTTCACTGTGTACTGATGGTGATGGACCCTTGGATTTCTCATCCAGAGACCGAGACAGTGGGACAAGAGGTAGCCATTAGTTCTCCTTGTACTCCTGACCTTGAGGCCTCGGATTCATTGCATAATCCTCTTACCGCATCTTCTCCATCAGCACCAGACCAGTCTGCTATTAACCATCAGCAACTTTTCTTTGAAGACAATTTCCAGCCACCTAAATCTTCTGATCAGCAATCGTCCTTTGCTAAGCTTCCTGACTCCCAAGAATATCTCGCCTCTCTTGGTAATTTTTTTTTACTTTTTATCGGTACTACTAATACAAAAATAATTTAATTTACTAATTTTTGTGTCGGTTTAATTTAAATTGCTATTATAGAAAAGAAACTATCATCATTGCAGAAAGGTGGTAAAAAAGGTCCCACAGCCAATTCAATTCTTCAATCTCTCAGTCAGACTAAAGAATCTTGCATGCTAAAGCTTTTGACAAACTCAGTCGAAAACGAAAAATCCCTGGAAGAATATTTATCCGACGAGTTGAAAGTGAATCTCTTGTTGAAAAAGATCGCACCTGAGAAGCAAGCTATAAGCGCAGAAGAACTCGTTCACCTTTTGAAAGCAGATCAGTTGGATCTTATATTGTCAGAAATAAACGAAGAAGAAGCAAGTAGGGAAGAAGTATTAGCGGCAACGGAACAACCAGAATCCCCAAGTATTCCAAAGTCAGATTCAGAAGAAGGTGGTCAATAATCAAATCTCAATATCAAAATGGCATATTGGGGTCAAAAAACATTCTGCTTGGTGAGTGGAGCTAGTCGAGGAATCGGTAGAACAATAGCTATAGAATTTTCCAAGAATGTTGCAGAGGGTTCATTATTCGTACTTGTTGCAAGAACAACGGAAGCTTTGGAAAGTACTAAAGCTACTGTTTTGGAAGCCAGTGGTGGTAAGGTCAAAGTAGTGACTTCAACAATGGACTTGGAAAAACCAGATCGAGAAAGCTACTTCAACTTGGTCAACTCTGCTCTAACCCAAAATGAAGTTCAAGCAGGAGATTTCGAACACTCCATTTTGGTACATAATGCTGGTAGCTTGGGAAATACTCAAAAGAAAGTTATCGAAATGGAAGATCTTCAGGAAATTCAAGGGTATTTGACCCTCAACGTGACATCCATGATTCTATTGAATTCTCAATTTTTCAAAATCTTTAATGATTCATCAAAACAAAGGAGCGTCGTTCAGATTACATCTCTGTCAGCCATTCAGCCTTTCAAGACTTGGGGATATTACTGCGCTGGGAAAGCTTGTCGTGACATGGTGATGAAATCTTTGGCATTGGAATCTGGTATTCAAGTACTAAATTGGGCTCCGGGACCAGTCGACACAGAAATGTATGACCTGGCATGCAAAACTACTGCAGATCCTGAATTGAACAAGGCTTTCAATGACAATCGAGAACAAGGACAAATTCTTTCTCCCGAGCAAACAATTACCAAACTTGTTAAGGTTTTGGGTAAGAAAAACGAAATATCAAGTAGTTAGCAAAAACTATTGTATTAACATTATGCATTTAATAACATACATTTATTTTCTTCATTTTATAGGGTCAAAGAAGTATGTAGCTGGTGAACATATTGACTATTATGATGAATAAGATGTCAACGAAGACGAGATGGTATTTTCATTTCCATCGTCTTGAAGAAATATTGTGTATCGACTTTTATCAACTTTAAGCAAATGATACATTCAAATATCAGTATGTATGTATTATTTTCTGATTTTTACAGGGTCTAATAAAATTTAAGACTTAAGCTTTTACGTATAACCGTTTGTATCATACTTCTATATGAATTATACATATTATTGTTTAACTTACTACACTATATAGTCATCTGGACTTAACAGTTAACACAACAGGATTTTCAAATGTGTGTATTAGCAACATTTTCTGACATACATAAACGATCGAAATGTTCCCCTTTATAATCATTCTTGTTTAAGTCTATTTACATCTAATTTGGAGTTAGCTTTGCATATACGCTTTCTGCATAAAATACTAGGTAAATACAAAGTATAATAGTTTGGAGAAATAAATATAATAGAATAAAGTCTTCACAAGACTAAGACAATGATTCACCTTAGATTTAAAATACTTGTAAAGTTGTAAAAACTGTAATAGATAATAAACTGACCGACTAGATTGAATGAATAAATGAAACGTACCCAGAAACAAGCGTTGGCTTTAACATTTTTTCTTATTTGCATGTATTCTAAAATAATACAAATGGCATTTGAAAGGTTCTTCAGACTTTTGCTGAAATTCTTTGTTAAAAATTAAAAATTAGTTAGCCTCAGTAACAGGAAGCGAGCCAGTGAGTGAACCAGTAGGATTAAGTTCTGTCGAAGCAATCAAAATTATCCTAATGCTACAATTTGTGAAGTAATCTATTAAAACGTATTTTTCTCTCTCGAAGGTAAGTTGCTTTTATCGATAAAACTTCCTTTGGTAAGAAATTCTGTGGAAACCCCAAATAAAAGTCACATATTTTAAACTATTTATATGTATGTTTTTCAGGGTACTTGAAGCTGAAAAGAGTTCATTTGCTCATACACAGAAAGAAAATGGCACGCCACAAGACAGCAAGTAACAAACATGCAATTCCTCTCAACAAACCTCCAAGTCGTGGACCAGTTGTTCGCTTGCCAAAGAAAGTCAAGCCCACTCCTGCCCCAGACGACCAAAATGTACCACCCTTTGGAGGGAATCAATCCCAAGGAGTCGGATTAGAGGTCGCTGGAGCTAACGCATTTGCTCTCGGGGATGACGCTGATGTGCATCCCCCTGCAGAAAGTCAATTGCAGCAAGCAGTCGGAATATGTCTGGCTAGAATCAGAGGGAATGCCAGGAATTTAGAAGACAATGGTAATGTACATCCCCATGCAGGGAGTCAATCACAAGGATTACAATCAAATGTCGTTGGAAAC
>JAQGAA010001377.1:0-15926 GCA_034696425.1 Isotoma viridis | reverse complement strand
AAAACATCATAAAAATTCAAATAATTCTAATATAGCTTTCGCTACTTTGTTACATCCGTGTTTAGTTGGTTTATTTAATTTATGGGATGCTTAATACCAAAAAGAAACTTTAATAAAGGAACTTTGAACTACCCTAATTGGTCTGTAAACATTTAAAAGGAGATTCTAAATTAAACTTACTGGCTAGTACAGTTGTATTTGTAATTAAAATTCCTTCACCAGAATAGTTCCATTTATTATTTCCCTTGGAATGAGATTTAGTAAAAATGAGAACACTCCAAGGCTCATACTTTTCCATGAGTCCTTCACTTAGTATCACTTCACAGTATCTATCTATTATTTTGGCAACTATTATTTCATTAGATTTTAATTACTGGAAAATATTAAATTAAATTAGGAAAATTTTAAATTAGTTAAGTACCATGCGCATATAACTGAGGAATTGATGAAGAATTAGTAAAAATACTAAATATTATTTGTATAATTAGTGACAAAAAAACCCATTTAATTTCTTTCATTCTAATCTGTAAGTGGAATATAACAATTATAGAACTTTAAATTCTTTAAATTTGTTTAAATAAAATGCACAGATATATTGTGGGATTTCTTATCAAAGAGTTACACCTGACTTGGGAGATATCAAATGTAACAATTAAAGTATAACTAATTCACCTAAGCTATATAATAGTTGTGATAAATGCTATTTTATACATTTGGACTTGTCTACATGAACAAGTTTATAAAAGACAAAATTTCAAGGTACTTTTATTTCAAGAACAAAACAAGTATTTATTGATAGAAGTTGACAAATCGAGTGTGTATTAATACACTTGATGACCCAACCACTCACAAATATACAATTAATGAGCCATTTTATTCAAGCATTATTTTTTAAGGAGCCAGTACTTCCCTCGTTGGCTGTAGAATGTAGTGGGAGTTACGTTGTCACAAGAAATTCCTCCTTTATTATATGTGCTCACCTTTATTTTGAACACCATCAAAAATCATTTTCCTTTTTAAAAAACAAATCAAAAAATCAAAATACCTCACGATTTATGCAATGGCTCAAGGGTTTTCATGTTTTGTTCCTAAAAACACACAATGGTAACCCCCTTTGTCCCACACTTTTTTTCAAAGTTAGTATGCCTTTATTTTGAATTATGACAATGTTTATGTTAAAAAATCAACTCGTTAGAAATCGCTTTACTGCTTTCATTTTTTATAAAAGAAATGTGAAATATTTCTCAAAATCGTCTAACGCTTCGAAGAACCGAATATCTCTAGAAGACAAAATTAATAAACTTCCTACACAATTGCTTCAAAATTAGGCAAAAAAGTTAGGTTTGAAAAAGCAATGACCTTACAAAACGATGGATGAGTTCTGGAAATTCTGGAAAAAAACATCCTAATTTTGCAAAACAGAATTAAAAACTGTTTTTCAAATTAATTTTTAAAATAAAAAATCATATACTTGCCAAATGCTTCACTAGGATATTTTTCTAATTCGCAAATTACACTTGAGTTTTGTAAGAAACAATAAACTAAGAAGATAACATTTCCTGTGACACTTGTCAGCAATAGAAGCCTTTGTCTTAAGGTCATGCCCATTTTATTGTGAACAAGTCTGCCACCCCTTACCCTAAATAATCAACTTAATATGTACATACTGAAGTAATTGTTTCCCAAATCATATTATATTCTAAAATATAGATAATCATAAATACCTAGATTACTTTTATCGGTAAATTTTGCTTCTGTTGTGTGGTCTTGCCAAGTATAATTGTAATAAGGTATGCACAATACTTAAAAAAGTCTACTACAGTTTTTCACTGCATTTGGTAGACACATGACAGTTGTACTACTGATTTATTCAATAATTTAAAATGACTTAAAACATAGAAATTAAATGAGCAATTATTTAATTTCAGCAGTTGTGTTTCAAGGACATGAAATCGTTTAATGAGTCAATAATTAAATACAGAAACTTATTTACTACATAATAAATTACGTTATTAGTTCCACTCATTGACTCATTTGCCCAAAATGTTTATAAAACTGCTCAGTACGTGCGCACGTTAGAATGATTAGAATTCTTCGATGCCCATTCTACCCTAGCTATGTTTGAAGTTTTACAGTCTTAATTTTTATCTATTTTTCCAATGGCGAATTACTTATTAGGACAGAGAACTTTCATGATAAAAGATAAGCATTCGCTACTACTTGGATGTCTAATTTATATCTCCATTGCGTTATACACTTTTCCTTTAACCTACACAATAAACCCTTGGACCAATTTGAAAACACCACTTTCTGTAAGCAACGAGATTGAAAAACAGCACAAATATCAAGTGAAAAAGGTGTTGTTTTGCTTGAATTATTTAACAATGATCAATTAATGAATACTTTAAAACCTAGAAAATTTCATAAAATATTTTAAGGAAACAAAACTGATTCTAATTTGGAAAAACTACAGCCAGTCAAGAATAAAGAAATTTCGGCTTGCTGACAAAACTGGAAATAACTCAATGGCATTTTGTCCTTTTAAGTGCGATTACACGTTTGATCGTGAATTTCTGAATTCAAGTGATGCCGTTGTTATTAATGGAGCCATTCCGTACGTGTTGCATTTTTATATATAAAAATTAACGCCATTAAATAAATTAAACTTAAAGCTAAAAAGCCGGGTGGTGTGTGCCAAACAAATATTAAAGTTATTATTTATCCCATAAAAGATATTCAAAGCTTCCAAAGTACCGAGTGAATTCGAATCAACGTTGGGTCTTTCTTTTTTTCGAATCACCTGATAACTCACACACCTTACGAACGGTAGTAAAAAGAAACCATATTTTTAATTGGACACTAACATATAGGAATGACTCTGACATTCCTACACCATATGGTCGCCTTATACCTGCTAAACAAGATAATCTACTCCATTAGTTGCAGAATTTTAATAAAACTCAACTCCAATTAGAAGTCAAAGGGTATTTGGTTACATCACGGATGTTGGGACGATACCAACAATTTTAAGAGTTTTTTTATTTTCTTCGTAGATAATTTAATTTTAAACGGTTAGGTAAGGTTTTGAAACGCTTTAAAACTAAAAGTAACGTTTTGAAATTGAAGTAACGTTTAGAAAAATAAAAAACTCAGTAAATTTTTGCCATGGCCCAACATCCGAAATGTAACCGGGTATTTTACTGTAAAAACAAATAAAAACTTTTAAAAATATTAAGCAGTATTGGCAATTTATTAGATGTTTTTTTCAGGAAGAATAAACTAATCGCTTGGACAACATCAAACTGCAAAGGTTTTTCGGTTCCAAGTCAAAGGTCCAGATTTGCTCTAGAACTTTCTAAGTATGTTCGAGTGGACATTTACGGAAAATGTGTGACTTTGAGATGCCCAACTGGCTTTGTCAATGATTACAGTCAAGACCCTCTCGATTGTCACCAATATTTGGCATCTCAATACAAATTCTATTTAGCGTTTGAAAATTCACTTTGCTCAGAATACATAACGGAAAAGTTCTTTGATTCTTTAAGAACTGGAATGGTCCCTATAGTCTTTGGAGCTCCAAAGGAAGATTATTTACGATTAGCCCCTAATGGCTCTTTTATTCATGTCCAAGATTTTAAAACTGTTCAAGACTTAGCTCAGTATTTATTATTTCTTGATTCTAATTTAGAAGAATATTTGAAATATTTTGAATGGAGAAAGCATTTCATTGCAGAATCACTATATCTTTACCAATCCACTTGGTGCAATCTTTGTAAAAAATTGTATAAAACTAACAAACATGAATTTAAGTCTTATGAAAATGTTATTGATTGGTGGTTTTATAAAAACACTAATAGTAAATTAACTTTGCATCCTTGTAGAAAACTTAACCTTTTTAGTAATGGGTCTTTTTCAATTATGTAATTGGTAACATTATTCGAAAAATTATGTTGAAACTTTGGAGAAAGCAATTTCATTTTGTTATCAAAGTAAATTTTAATACATTGATTTTTTTAAACAATATTTGCTGGATTTCCGTACTTTTGCATTTAAAAAAGATACTTATCATTCGTGCTATTCAGAATAAGATCTACTACATACATTTAAACTTTTCTAAATAAGAAAAACAAACTAATTACACATCAAACGTCTACTAGTAGTTACCTAATTATTTACTGAAATATACATTGTCCTCGTAAATTTAGATTAACACTTGTAAATGGCCATTTTAAGTGTTTTTATAATTTGTGCATCTTTTCTGTGGCTAGTTTTGTTCTATTAAAAATTACCTATAAAAAAGCATATAAAAAGGTACGTTTACCTGGTTTGTGCTACTTAATTAACAAGAGTGTATTACTAATGCAATTCGCTTTCTTTAAATATTCGGTGATTAATACGATTTATTTTGTTTATTATGTTTATGATATTAAAACTTATCTACTCAATATGTTAACTGATTACACTAACAGGATTAACCCCAACAGACAATAATAGACCACGTTGGCAGTCATCATTTTATAATATTCTTTATCTTTTACAACAGCATCCTAAAACCTTGATTTAAAAATAGTTTTGCTATTGTCATCATTGTAATCAACAAAATAACTAGAAATGAAACTCTTTTTTCTTCGAAAACGTAATATTCTTTTATTGTCCACAACAGTATTTATCATACTTATTCTTTTTTATTACTTTCTTTCAAAACTTGTTATAATACAAACTTGGTATGAACAATTGGCTTTAATTGATCCTGACCTTTTCGAAATAGACAAAAACACATATTACATTGACTTACCTTCAAATACCGTAAAGAGAGTGTCTCTTATTAAAGAAATTAAATCCATTGGGAATATCCCCTTAGATTTTTTGAATGATATTGTTAAAGATAAAGCAGATTTGCTACCCTTTGTTAAAAATTGTGGACAAAGGCCAACATTTATGGATATTGAGTTCAGCAATACAAATTGGCAGGTGAAATATTATTTCAATTTAGAACAAAATTCAAATACTATGTATTATTTTTAAAATTTTATATTTCAGTCAATGCAAACAATTTTTGGGGATAGGAAGCGGACTCGGGTATTTCTATACGGGGCGTATTTAGATACCCGCCCGGAAAAATCAGTTGTTCGAGTTTTAGCAGTTTCTTACTATTATCTTAATGTTAGTGAAATAAGACAAACAAAATATTGTCAATTTTGGTACAATGGAGCTGAGGATCCTACTGTCTCAAGGGTGAAGTTAAAAACTAATTTTCCTATTTACTTTCCCTTGAACATTATTTTGTAAAGCATTTATTGCATAAGCTTTAAATGCCAATAGGTTTCAATGTAAAATACTGTTAAATATTTAGGTTGAGGTTGTGCAACTCTGGCCAAACCGATGGGGCTTCAAGGGTCATTATCACCCTTATTTTTTAAGCTGTCAAGTTCCACGATTTACAAATTCTACAGTAAGACTACAAAGGATTTCAAATGCTTATAATTAATATTCTTAAAGCAATAGAAAGATTCATTCAAAACTAACTTTTTAAATGTGACAGAATGGATCAGGTATAATGGAAGGAGAAATACCCTCTTCTGTCTCAATTGTTGGAGAAATGTGTAAAAAGGCAACAAATGACATTAAAATAACTTACAAAGTACCAAAAACCAAAGAAGAATTTGGTGTTTGTGTAAAAGGATTAAATATTCCTTTTGAAGATCTCTCACTAAGGTTTATCGAATGGATAGAAATTATCGGAATTCTTGGAGCTAAAACAATTCATTTTCACTTATTTCATGTTCATCCAAATATTTTAAAAGTAAACTTGTTTAACGCATTCGCTTGCTTTACCTAATTTAAAAATGTAAAAAATAATAAAAACTGTACAGGTATTAAAATACTACGAAGCCAAAGGTCAAGTCACACTCAAACCATTTTCATTACCAGGATTTCAGCCTAATTTAGCAACCATGAGGAACATGTATATTTACAATAGAGTATCTGCAATCCTAAACAATTCAGTGTTTAATGCAATCATTACAAGTTAATAATTGAATTTTACTTTAGGCAAAACTACAGGTAAAAAGACGACAGGAATTGATTGCATACAACGACTGCTTTTACACCAACATGTATTCTTATAAATATATTGTAATGATTGACTATGATGAGGTTAGTCTTTTATAACTAAAGTAATTATACTCAAAAAGTCTTCCAAATATGATTGAATTTGTAATGTTTTAGATAATCTTGTCCCGAGAATTAGCAGTATGGACTTGGACGGATTTAATTCAAACACTTAATAAATCAAAGGATGCATCCCAATGTTTTGAAATGATGCTTTTTGTGGATAAAATAATAGAATCGGAGATAAATTCTTCAATTGCAGTTGCACCTAGTAGAAAAAACAATATTGATGGATATCCCTTCATGATGAATGTAAAATAAAAAATTGTCCTCTTAATTATAAAGAACAAATGTACTTAAATTTAATTTTGTAACTGATAAATTTTTTAATTCCAGAAATTAAGTTATGACTTGGATAACATTTGCAACCCTGAACCAAGGCGTGGAGTAAAATGTTTCCAAAATACAAAAAATGTTTTGACAGTTCACAATCATAAACCATTATCGTGTTTGGAAAAACCATGTTATGAAGCAGTGAATAGGACTCGGCATGCATTTAATCGGTCCTCTAAATTAATGAAACAGCCCTCTTCAAATTATAGAAAAATGGATTTATAGAATTTACCACTTTTATAAGAATCGACCCTCCTGGAAATATTTAATTTCCCCTCTTTTTTTAAGAAAAATAATTTAAATTAAATCTAATATTGATGCTAGTTTTTTCAACTGCAGTGCATGTAAATAAAAGAATAGATATGCAAATAAGTACATATAGCTTTCAGTTATTATCACAGCTATTTTTTACATCCAAATGAAATGAAAAAAACTGAATTTTATTTTAACCTGTCTGTTGTTACTGCTGTGTTCTTGCTGAAGCTTTCATTTTTTCTTGTTTTTGTAAAAAAATATTTACAATTGTGAAATGGAAGAAATTTTACACGTTGCGTCACAACGTGGTCCATTCGGAAGATAATGAGCCTTCGAGTGAAGAAAGTGATGTAGATTTTGAAGTTCCAAAAACTAAAAAGCGTAAAGTTGCTGAATGGGTAATGAAAAAAGACTTCAGCAACCTAGCAGAAGCTAAGGTGGAAGTAATGACTGACGGTGAATGGACTTATCGCTATTCAAAAAAATTACAAGATGGTAACCTAATGCTAGCAATTAATAAACTAATAACGATTTTAAAACGCATTTTGGGTATTACTATTAAAAATGGATGGTTTGACGTTTGTCCTGAAGCCAAAAGTATTCCAGTTGGACAGAAGAGAAAGAATAGGTCTTGATATGTTGCTTCATTTTGCGTTTACTAGTGACGAATTTTAATAAAAAAGACGAGTTTTTACTCTGGGAGTTTTTATAAAAAAAATCCATGTTTCTATTATTTTAAGATCCACATTCTTATATAGGGAGCCAAATTCTATAAATGGCAGATTCATTAATTCTTGGAGGGGAGATTCATTAAATTAGAAGGGCGCAAATTAATATCCCATAGGACTCTAGCGTATACTCATCATCATAAAGAGTATTGTGTCAAAAAGTGTAACAAATTATTCTTGACAAATCATTCCATTGCGTATGACAATACAATTCTTAAGTACAAGGACAAACTAATTGCTAAACGGAATCAAGCTCTAAATGAAATTCAATTATAAAAAAATTGATGTCTACATTTTAATTTGAAAAATAAAAACGAGTTACGTTCGACCCCAAATGTTCCTCTCACTCAAAATTGGGAATACTCCGAAGAACTGAGACATCTTGTCTTTTTTACGATACAAGAAATGCTAATAGTTTACTTTTAGATTCATTTGCCTTTTGTTAAACAATTAATAAAATTATTAACATTTGAGTTTGATTTAAAAAAATGCAATGACTTCAATACTCAATAGATAAATATTTTTATATCATTTAAATTTCTCGTTATATTTCTTCACTATAAATTAAAGTTGGAATATGTAAGCTATAAAGCTAACATATATAAGATTACTTAACTTTTATTCAGGAATACCCCGAGTAATTTTTTTATGTAAGAATCTGAGGCAGTTTCATGATAAATGTTAACCTTCATATGTAAAAGTTTAGTTTTCATAACGTGCATATGGTTTCACATGCAAATTTAATGCAGGTAATTCATTGTCGTTAAGCGTAAGTAATAAAATTATTGTTAAGTAATTTTTATCTTCTATCTTAATCACATTTTGTTCATAAAACGTGAGTAATCGAGATTAAATAAATTGTTGCAGACCTTGAAAATGTTGAATATTTCTTTTTCATGAAAGATGAAATCATGTTGCGCAACAGTAATGCTCGAATTAGAATTAGGCAATCCTTATTTAGCAATACAAATGAATAATTAAATCTTTTATGTGAAAAAGCGTATCAAAATATAATATTAAAAGGTTTTATTAGGATTGTTAAGTATTACAACAAAGTCAGACCAATAGGTTTTAGACAAAGCGAATAGACAAAAAGTTTTAGAAAAATCGACATAAAATCATTTTTTCTTTTTCAGAAAGATAGATAATTTTTTGAAATCGTATTTACCTTACATTTTCATAAAGTAGGCAAAAATGTTAATTCGAAAACCAATTACTACATGCAAACGTGTGGAAATTGCATCTTTATTTTTATACACAACAAGTCTGATGGTTCTATTTAAACTACAGTTTATATCTAAAAATACTGAAATTTTAAACATAACTGATGAAAGGTAAAGCCTTTTTGACTAACATTTCAATTTTTAAAAAGATTTAGACCTGAAATAAATTAAAAATCCGTATTTTAATTATTGATTTAGACTGTACCCTTCAGAGCTTTCTTCAGAAGAGGAAGAAACTATTTTAAAATTATCTTACCAAAACGATAATAAAGAAATGGCTGAATTACTTTCAAGAATAGTTCAGAACCAAATTCACAAACTTCAGTCATCAGCCAATTGCAGTGATATGAATATTCTATGTGGGCATTATAACGAAGGTAAAAGCAGCTCCAAAAGAATTATTGTCTTAAGTGTATGAATGCATGTATGTCCATTTCAGTGGTTTCTCAAACCATTTTCATACAAAGCATATGATTCCACCAAAACAGTTCTTTTAGCTTCTTAGTCCTTAAACCAGAATAGGGGTTAAATTTTGAAGAGTACAAAAATTAGAATAATGTACAAAATCTTTTGCTTTAAGAATGCGGATTTGGATGTCAAGTTCATCACAGAGTTGCATGTTTGATGATTTCATACAGTTTGAACTTGCCCTTGATTCATAATGAAATGGATGGATGGGGATTTTCTCACAAGTGGAGTCAAGTATTTAAACCATTAGGGGCAAACTGTACGCCGGGTCCAAATACATTTTCATGGAGTTGGAAAAGTAAAAATTTCCTTTGTAAGTGAAATCAGTTTTAATTAAAACTACTTTTACTTTAAATTAAGACTTGAATTAAAACGAAAAAAACAAAGATGAGGGAGACAAAGAGGACTGTAATGTGCATTCTCAACCTTGTAAACGAATTGCATACCCTGTCGAGGAAGGAATATCAGTTGCACCAAAACTCGCAAGTTATGTTGAAAAAATTCACCCCTCCCGTCAAACCTCTTTTTTGTGGTGGGTAGGACAGTTTATAAAGTACGCTTTAAGTCTTCGCCAAGAGTATGAAAAACGTATTCAAAGGGATATAACATCTATCCGCTTTAAGCGTCCAATCATAGGGTAATTTTGTTCAAAGTCGTCTTCAAAAATTCCAAATTAACTTATTATTACTATACTTTACCAATTTTTTAATAGTTTGCATGTAAGACGAACAGATAAAATCAACGAGTACAAAGATTCCCATCATGGAATTCGGAAATATTTGAAAGCAGCTATTCTTTTTTACAGCTTAAAAGAAAACCAAGCCATCAAAATAATTATTGGTCAAAAAGACTTTTAGTCGTTTCAGAGGATTCAGAAATTCTTAAACAATTTCAACAAAGGTATTTAATCATAATAGTTTTGTTATTTGTTACGTGAACGATACTTCAGAGAATAATTTTTACATTCAACATTGGATAATAAATTCATTGATTTTCTTTATACTTTTTACAGATACACAGACTGGGAAATTATAGGATATCCGTCTAATATTACACTAGGAACGCCTCAAGAACGTAAGGATGCTCTTTATGAAATTCTCAGACATGTAATGACATTAGCAGAATGTGATTATCTTATTTGTGGAATGAGTTCAAATGTAAGGCAAATCTTTTTCTATTTTATTTAAGATTTTCAGATAAATCTTTTAATTTCATCAATAAAAAATGCCAATGCTTTGTATGAAGGTATGTCGGCTTCTGTTGGAAATCTTCAGCTTTAAATACCCTGAAGCTGATATACAGAAAAAAATTAATTCATTGGATGGATCGTATTCCTATATCGTTGCTTCACCAATGCGGAATATTTCATCAAACATTATAAAAGTTAGCTACAAGGAACGTTTTAACATTTCTGAATAGGCACTTTATTAAATTAACCATATTCTTTCTTTTTAAATGTTAATTCCAAACATATTAATTACACTAAAAATTTCTTATAAAAGTTTCCAATTCATAAAAAAGCAAATCAGGCAATGTGTGGATGTTCCGCTCATAAATTATAAGGCTAAGCCATGCAATACGAATGGTTATTTATCCAACAAGGATTAATGTTAATTTAGTTTTTAAAAGGCCTCAATCCACTCTCTTCAAGTCTGTCCCAGAACTTTCCAAGTTTCAAGAAACTTTTCCTCCCATCACTCCCATGCATTTTTCGAAAATTATCCTGAAAAATCCTTCTTTGAAGCTATTGTTATAAAGAAACCTTTCCGGGGTGGGAAATGTCAGGGAGTTTTAGCCAATTAAATAAATATGTAAATCAAAGCCGCTGGGTTCATAAAATTATAATAGAATTTTGTTATTGTTAGACTTAAAATGCAAATAAATGTGAACAAGGAAAAGAATTTAAGTGGTTGTGTTCGTGAAATCCAGATTTTGGCGTTGAACATGAATCAAACTCAACATCAAAACCTTATATGACTTTGGTTTCTATTTTGAATTTGACGAAAAGTATAAATTCTATTTGTAATAACTAATAATTGATTGTTGTCCAAAAATAATTTTAAAAACTTTTAAATATAGAAATAGATTTTTCTGTAAATCTTTCGTTGCTTATTTTTAACAATTGTGAAACGTTCACATAAGCTTGTGGTAGTAATAAATAGGTACAAATTCGCCAGAGTCTTGAGTATCAGAGTACAAATTTACTAATTTCAGGCACCCTTGCTTTATTTGAGAAAAGAAATGCAAATGTCAACAATAAAGGAGAGAATAAAACCAATAGTAAATGTTAACATAGCAAATCCAGTATAATTTTGACTAAAATATTTTTGAACGTATTTATTGTGGATTAATAGTTTGGATTAAAATTGCATTTACATTTACACATATCACAGTTTGCTTTGCGTCAATAACCAACGTTTTTATCTACCGGAAATATATTTACATTTTATTTAAAGTTACTTTTAGTTATTCATAAAGGATTTTTGCTTGAGCCCACTTGTAGGATAAATTTGGCAATTATAGAATTGAGAAAGATCCATTTCTCAAAAGGTTGAGTCTTTTACAAGGACGAAAAGTTTCTTTACTAACTGTTGCGTTATAAAACCACCAATTATTACCATTTTCATAAGATTTTATCTCGTCTTTCCTAGTTTTATACAACTTTTTACAAAGGTTGCACCAACTGATTTGGAAATGATGAAAAGACGACTCCACTCGGAAATGCTTTCTCCATTCAAAATATTTTAAATATTCTTCTAAATTAGAATCAAGAAATAATGAATACTCAGCTAAGTCTTTCACAGTTTTAAAATCTTGGACATGAATAAAAGAGCCATATTAGGGGCTAATCGTAAATAATCTTCCTTTGGAGCTCCATAAACTATAGGGACCATTCCAGTTCTTAAAGAGTCAAAGAACTTTTCCGTTATGTATTCTGAGCAAAGTGAATTTTATAACTACTGGGAATGCTTCCAAACAACTAGTAATAAAAATTTTTTGAATCGGGTCAAGTCTTTTAAACTGACAAAAGTTGAAGAATACCGCTTCACCAATCAACGTAAATCGTTCCTAAAAACGAATCTGCAGGCATGTCGCATGTATGTTTCAATGAAGATAGTTATCGAATGGCTCTACAAATTGATTTTGTGAAATGTTCCCTTGAATAACAACCTTGCATTTCTCCAAAACTGCAACAAATGCATAATTTGCTGCTTTAAATCTACTTTCCATGGAATAATGTAAATGCCACGAGGGATGTTTTGATTCCATTCCATTATGCCTTGTACAAAATCAAGGTACTTCCACCAGCTTGCAAAAATATTGAAATGAATTGTACATTTTCCAAACAAACTTAAGTCTATCCTATATCTCCTTTAAATAAAACTGAGTTTTTAATTATCTTATCAGCAAATATTACATGGAGAATGATACAAATTACAAAACACATGAACCTACTTTTTAACATCGTCTTGAAAAATTTTAAATAGAAATTTTAAATAATGAAAAATCAAGCTATGCAATGGGCTTCTTGATTTATTGCTACAACTTACAAAGCAAAACGTATAAACAATACGCGTTTTTTAAAGTTTTTTTACTCCTTACCACAAATACTTTTCTTTTGGCAAGTGAGCCAATTGTGAGCGGACGTAAATTCAGATAAGACCGAATTGATTTAAAATACAGATTGTACTTGACATGTTCGAGTAGGTTACTTTAGCTTTGTGCCGAAAATTTCTTATAAATTATATAAGCAGTTTAGATGGGAGTTTACCAAGAACAACCGGACTACTTGATTTAATTATAAAACTAATTTCCGCTCTCACGAAGAGTTTAGCACCTATAAAAATACTAAACTGTGTCCAACATAAGGTATTAGTACATAAAATTCTACACGAAACAAAGAATTAATAGATAATTAGAATACTTAAGGCTTTCTCTGCCTGTTTTTTAGTTCGGGGCTTGAATAATTTAGACTTATTGATTTTTGTTTGAAGAGTAAGTTTTGGTCTTGCTCCAAAGATTTGTCCTGTTAGAGTACAAAATATTGTCTAAGTTTATTTCTTAAAATTAAAGACATGGCAATTAAAAATTCTCTATAAGATAGAAAATTTTATTTTTCTGGACAAAATTAACTGCAAATATTAGAATAAGCTGCTTTACTAAATTTTTATTTATTTATTTGATTGTACAATGTGTAGCCCATGGTACATGTACGATATGGAGGTTATTACACAAAGAAAGCGAAGATTAATACAATGTTTAACATTACATTGGCATGATACATAAGAAGTAGAAGAAGTAAATTAAGATTATTAAGTCAAATAACATAAATTTTAAAATTACAAGTTTGCGAATTAATGGTAAAGTTAAAGTTACAATTTAAAAAAATTAAGTTATACAGGATTGAATTAAAAAGTTACTTGTAGGTGAAATTATAATTTAGTGATAGTTATATATTTATGCATTTCTTATAGCACTTTCTATACAAGAGAGATTATAAATATCTACATTTTGACAACCAATTTAAATTAAATTTGTTCAGATTAAAAGCAGTAAATATGTGTGTAAGTGAACAAGCTCAGTTGGGTTGCAATAATCAAATAAAAATGTAGAAAGAGCATTAGATTTTAAATTGACTCATCTGGCTCTTTTTTAGCTTGAAAATTTTATGCCTTTTTTATAAAAAGTCACTGCAAATAAGAACATTTCCTGTATTAAACTCGTAAGTTATTAAAAAAATATTAGGAATAATACGGAAAATAATTTGTTGTCTTGTGGCCAGTTAAAGATCGAAATGAAATCAACATGCTCAAACCTAAGCAAGCCGTTTACAAAAAGTCCACTTAATGTGATATTAATAATTTTGTTCATCATAAAGCCCCATATTTGAATTAAAAGCTTATAAAGTTGAATTGGAGATTCCATTACAAACAGAATTAATGATGCAAAAAAAGGCTTCCAACAACAACAAATAAAGGAGATAAATTTTCTAATGAAATAAATGTTTTTGTTTTAAAGTTGTTTTCATATTCATTGGAAATATTTTCATTAAAGAGTCTATTTTGCCAAACCAAATTTAATGTAAGTTTTATATCATCAATCCCATACCAAAATTCATCAAAACCTAAACCGGATAGCATTACCGTCACTTTTATCATATCATATCCTAAGTTATGCACAAATGACATTAAATGAAACATGGGAGGAACACTTTCAGCAATAATAAAACATTTCTTTTTTGGTTAACAAATACTTCAACTTCCATGCGTTTAATTGAAGCTGAAAAGATTGTTTCTTCATAAATTGCATATTTGGGATTCTTTTAAAAATAAATCCTCGTTCAGCCCATTTTTGACATACTCAGCAGGTTTTTAGTTTCCCTACAGACAGAAAATTAATGTTTTAAACTCTTATAACAGATTTAACGAACGCCTGTACAAAATCAAGATTATAAAATAAGAGTTTACGTTATAAAAAAGGTCAAATTAGTTTCAAAGTTTGTACGTAAATTAATTAAATGTATCAAAGTTTCCGAAAATTGAAAAACTTGTATTACAAAATAATATGAAATTCCCCTAAAAATATTATTCCACCTTGAAATGAAAACTATCTCAGAAATGTAGGTGCATTCCGTCCAGGGACTTAATTAATAAAGCCCTAGTGGGGATTTGAATCCAGCTTTAAGATTCTTTTCATATTCTTTTGGATACTCGAAAATTAGAAATTCAATTAAAATAATTAAGTTTTGTTTTAATGACTAAGCACCATAGCTAGACAATTTATTACTAATGAGTTTTAAGAATTTTGTCTCGCAAAGCTACTTTGCGTGCTCTAAATTAATAATGATAATTGAAATTCATTGGATTTTATACAATTTTAGTATTATAAGCCATGCTATAAAATTGAAAAGTTATACCCATTCCAGACGCCTTTTTCTATCTTACTTTCATATTTAATTATGAGATAAAAATTTAATTTCGAATAGACACAGGCGACTAGACGGCACATATACTTACACCTAAATCCCTTAAATTAGATTGTTTCTTCCACGTAGCATAAGTTATTTATTCTTATGTATAATGCTTGAACATAAATTAGTAATAATTTCTTGGAATATGGGTTTTGGAACGCTGGCTGTTATATTTAATACCCCTTCTTTAAAATTATTTTTAAAATGGAATTACTCTTTATTTATAAAATTAAAAAAATTACATCTTTTTAAATTCAATTGAATCTTAAATAAGAATTTTTATTAGAAAATCCCTACAAGAACGTTTCGTTTCAAATTAATTGATGGAAAATTTATATCCGGACTGTTGCAGGGCAAGAAAGCTTTTTTGGCATTATAATAACTAAAACCCCAATCCGTGGTTTTTAAGTAAACTATTTACATTAGATGTAACAAAACTATAGAGAAAATTTAAATAAAGGTTTAAATTTCAATAAATTATTAATTTATCTAAATAATAATTATAATTAAGTGTTGAATGTGGAACATATTAGAATAACATGAGGTTGGAGACTTGATTTATTGTTGCAAGTCAAGTAGTCGTGTCCCTTCTCTCCATAAGTTGGAATCTGCGACCGATCAAGTTCACATTGGATTTATTTTCTTTCGTACAAACCCTGTACAACAAACAAAACAGCTCTTCTGTACAACAATAAAGAAACAGTATTTTTTAATTCTCATTTTTATCCTGGGGTGTGGCTGCGGAAAAATAAGAATTTTACGTTTTTTAATATAACG
>JAQGAA010001376.1:0-15926 GCA_034696425.1 Isotoma viridis | reverse complement strand
AATTTCAAAGGATGCAACAAAGTCGAAAGCGAAGCTTTCGCTACTTTGTTACATCCGTGTTTAGTTGGTTTATTTCTTATGAGAAGATAGGATTCATTGTACCATTCAAGTTAATTCAATGTCCCATCGGAGTCATTAAATCAAGGTTTACAAGACCTTAAAAATACTCCAGGTATTAAAAACACCCTTCTATCTATGTTTCCCAAGTGTCCCAAGATTAAAAAAACAAAAAAATGCCTTAAAGCGTCTAACACTTTGCCCTTTTCTTAATGCCTTAAAATAAACTTGACCTTAAGAATAGTCTATTGATGAATAGCTTACTAAACAAGATACAAGAAGAATACTGTTCTAAGCATAATGCGGTTAAAATTAGAGCACATGCAAGGACAAAAAAAGGTTAAGAATTTTTGGAAACGATTACACTGCATTGATGGTACATACTACACTATTATGAGTCATTTATACATTTCAGATATATTATGTCGTCTAAAAAAGAATGAATTATATATCAAGTTTTGTTGTGCTAGGTACAAAAGTCCAAGTTCTAAGACATAAAATTTGTGGTGTGATTCTCTCTTCGCATCCCAGTTTGACTTTTACATCGTTCCAGTTTCTATTTCCAACCTCTTGATCAAATTCCTCTAATTTTTAAACCTTTTTAAACATCACATTTTTATAAAATACTTCCGTGTTTGATTATGCAATTTATTAAAGTAACTATCCCCGTCCACATAATACAGTCTCTTTCTGGTTTATCTATTTAGCCAAAACATTTTCTGGAAACTGGAACTTATTGATAATTTAATTTAACTATCAACTATATATTATTCAAATTAGTCAACTCAATCGTAAAGCTATATATTTCTTCATCCTGTTAATCTATCCTTGGTGAGTTGTTAATAATATCAGAGAACCTTTCTAGAAAAAATTCTGCTTCAACATTAAAGTAAACATTTTTTTGTTATGTTATAATTTCGAAAAAGATTTAACGTAATTTTTATATTGATTTCAACACACGACAAAAACATTGATAAATGATAATAAATAAAATACTTATTGTCAGCACCTAAAACAATTTTGTCATTCAACCCACTCACATAACATCAGATCATTATTTTTTGTTATGTTATCATTGATATTAACAATAATTGTTGTTACATATCATAAATTGTTATGACAAGAAAATCAAAATATGATAGTTTAGCTAATTCCTACAGCTACTAACCAACAGTACCACACAGTATTATAATTTATTATAATAAAAGTATAATTTTTTAGCAAACTTTGAATATAGTTAATAAAGTTATTATACACAGCCAAAGATCAATAATACACGTATAGAATTTTTAAGGTATTTTATTATTAATTATTAAGCATAACGTACTTGTACTTATGACTTGAGTACATTTCATATAAAGTGCAAGTGTGTTATACATTCATTTATTGTTTGCAGTCATTACGCAACTTCTGACTGATTACAAACAAAAATAATTTATTGTCTATGGGTTAACTTTATAATTCACCTTTAAGAAATTAAAGGTAAAGGTTTCCTATTAGTTAGTACTATTGCTGCGTTCTACTTTTACTAAAATTAAATATATAACTTTTAATAGGTACAGAGTCCAAAGTGCAGTCTAATTGTGGATAATTTACTAATTTACTTTAATAATATTTGACTTCATTTGTAAATGCATTTGTACATAAAATAATATTATTTTGTCTACTCAGGCAATTCAAAAATGTCTAGTTACATTATTATTGACCTTTGGAATTGGGTCCTACTTTCTTTTGTTCTATAAAATTCTGTTCCTTTAATAAGTAGGTAAAAGAAAAGAAAAATGCATTATACTGAAATCACTATCATTATTATGTCATTTTTTGCTATTAACTCACAATGTTCTAAAAACTGCCTGAGGTACACTAAAGAATTTATAAAAGGCATTAAAAGGAAGAATATTGACACATTTTATGATTTTATTTCTTTCAGATCACAACAAAATTCTCAATCAAAACATGATATCAAATATTACAATCATCAGGAAGAGAAATACCATTTTAAAATCTCTAGTGTCCTGCTGCTGGGTATAAACATTTCATTTTAACTGAACACGGACATTTTTGTTATTTTATCATCATCGCCCTTGTCATCCTTAACCCCTATGCAGGTTAATCATTTTATTATATTAACCTACCTTCATTTTAATTAATACAAAAAATCATACGATATTACTTGACTCATAGTCACAACCAATCATTAAAAAAAAGTAATACTAGCAAAAAAACTTACGAAACTCATCTGCATCTGATCAACACAAATCCTTCAGGCCAAGTATGAATTTAATAATCTAACTTCCAGTGTAGAAGTGAAAAGTAGAGTTCAGCTGGGTTGGACTAAAAGACTAGACAAGCTGGAGAATTTAATATTTTTAATCTCATACTGTTCTTGCTTGTGTCTTAAATATAAAAAGTATTAAGTACTTTTTTAATTATATAATCATAATCTCAAGTCGGTAAAAAACGGCCAAGTCTTTATTAGTCGGTTTATTCCCTGGAAAAGTTGCTTTCGTCACAGGAAAACCCATAGGGGTATTATCCGTCAGTTAATTAACTTCTGTCTTTCCTTTACTAAAAACCTGATTAATTCTATCCTCACCGGCAATTCTTAGTCTTACACATAGTTTAAAGTTCAAAGTTCCTTTATTAAAGTGTCTTTTTGGTATCTAACCGTCTCACCTTGTGTAAATTTGTATACTCTATAAGATATAGGTTTCATTACAATTCTAATTTATAAAGAACATTTTAATCAATTTTTTTCTCACGGAATTTTCCCATAATTATGAGTACCTACTAAATCCAGTAAATTGTACACAAGTTATAATCCTCTTGCTATCAAAAGCGTTATAATAATATGCAAAAAAAACTATATTTATTATTAGAATTTGCATAAAGCTTAGAATAGAGGAAAGGTTTTAATATTTTTGTAAATAATTCACGGAAAGTTTTTTTGTTTGATTTATTCAACAGGCAGTACCCTACTTAATTAAAAAGTTAAATTCAAGCAACACGGAGTCTTTCCAAAGTTTAGGATTACCAATGTTTAACTCAACCTGTGGTGTAAATGTTTGGGGTTTTCTTAAAAATGCGACAAGAACTTATGGGACTTCTACAGGGGTAAGCAGAGTTTTAAAACAATATTTTTAATTATAATAATATAACATTTACTACATAATAAGTACAGTAGATAAGTGCTTTTTTTAACTAATGGGCTTACTCAAGCTTTATTTAATTGACTGACTCTTCAACTTTTTTAAACCTCTTGCTATAAGAAGTATTATGTCATTAAAAAATAAGCATGTTTTAATGTCGTGTGCACTCATCGTAGTTTTTTATTGTTGAAAAAGAATCATTTTAAAACATTCGGCATTCATTAGATTCTCTCGTAATAATCTCTTGACTTTTGAAGTAAATAAAAAAGTTTATCATATAATACAAGGGATTTTTATTATTATATTTAACACGTTCCATACATGGTATTTCCTTGGGAATAAAATCCCTTTAGTTAGTTAGCATTGTACAGGTGTACAATGGGGATTTTGCACCTGTACCAGTCTAGTAGTAAGTGTAATATTATTATGGGAAAGTCTAAGATTCCTCATCATCATTGTCGTCAGTCTTCCAACAATTGATTGCATGTGAATGAATGCACACTCCTCGCGATTCATAATTTATTTTTTCTATTGCTATAACGCTGGGGATTTGCTTATTGTTAGTTTTAATTGTTTATACTGGTTGTGGTGATTTTTTGATTGTCCATTCATCACAAAAGTATGAAAGGGTTTGGCCTCACGACTTATGCACGTGTTTGTTTGTCTCTTTTTCTATTCACAGCACCCAGCACTACTAGAGATAAGATTCAGTTTAGTTATCGAAATCATTTAAGAGTCTGTGGTTGACCCGTACTAGTTATCTGTCTGACCTACCGCAATCAACTTTACAAGACTTGAGATTTTTTAATAAAGCGGATTGCGGATATTAGTTGTTGGAAGTTTTAATAGGCTTGAGACAATTATTTTAAGATTAACACACAGCGTAATACGAGATAACGTCAGCCGACCCGACGTACAACACTTGTATGAATCATGTCATGTATTTCTACATATAATGTGATAGACAAGCGAGCGTATGACATATCTGACCTTTATCGACCTTTCTGATTTAGTTCAAAGTGATTGGTTGTTGTAAATAAGTAAAAGTATATCAATATCAAAATATTTTTATTTCAAAAGTGTATCGGGTCACATGAGAGTCCCAGCATCAGTTTCAGTATTATTCGCCAGTATTTTGTCGTTGTGTTAACTTTAGAAAAGTTTTAAGTCTGATAATAATTATCTTGTCTTGTTCACGTCTTTCTTTACAGAATTGCAAATAGTCTGAAAAAGTCAATTACCCGTAGTTAGTACTAAATAGTGTCTTGTGTGTGGTGCATCGTGTCCTTAATTTCCTCTGTGGGTGCTTTACTATTTGTCTTGTGGTGGTAGTTGTGATATTATAAAGTTCAAGTCAAATAGTAAAATAAATTAAATTAGGATTAGTTAGTTAGTGGAGCTTGTTACTACTTATATGCTGTGTGCTACGCGCTGTGATTCTAACACTGCGATGGTTATGGTACGCGTTTGCTGTGATGAACAAAGGACTGAGACTGATTGGGATGTCAAATGGGATAAGGTACCACTGCCCTTTCGGTTGACCAGACCGAACTTTCCTAAGAAAGTTAGGATTGTTGAAGTTGGACCTAGGGATGGATTGCAGAATGAGGGGAATCTTGTTCCGACTGCTGATAAGGTGGAATTTATAAACCGGCTTTCTCAGACGGGGCTTCAGACTATTGAAGTTACTAGGTAGGGATGAATTAGATTGAATATTTTGGAATGCAATTGAATTCAAAGATTTTTTAAGAGTTTAAGAGGAGGAATAATTGGTTTTTGTTTTTTTTTCAGTTTTGTATCTCCAAAATGGGTTCCTCAAATGGGGGATCATACAGAGGTTTTTACTAAAATAGAGAAAAAGCCTGGAGTTAGTTACCCTGCTTTGGTTCCAAATGCAAAGGGATTGCAATCAGCAGTAATTACATATTTTTTTAGAATTGCTTTAGCTAAAATGTTTTGAGTTTTAAGATGTTTTATTTGATGATGATGATGGTTTGTTAATTTTAGATAGCGGCTGGGGTCAAGGAAATCGCTATATTTGGAGCTGCATCAGAAACATTTAGCAAAAAGAATATTAATTGCAGTATTGCCGAATCCTTGCAGCGTTTTTATGAAGTACGACAGTTTATTTATCTCTGTAGGCAGAGTAGATTTTAAGTTGGATCTTATACTAGTTAAAGCTAAACTAATTGTACTTTTGCTTGCTATAATTCTAGGTTGTAAATGCAGCTAAAAAAGAAAACATTAAAGTCCGGGGTTACGTTTCATGTGTTTGTGGTTGCCCTTACGAAGGATCGATCTCTCCCTCAGCAGTTGCTAAATTAGCAAAGGAAATGTATGAAATGGGATGTTATGAAATATCTCTTGGGGACACAATTGGAATCGGAACTCCGGGGTCAATTAGAGCTATGTTAGAAGAAGTACTTAAAGTATTGCCCGCTGAAGCCCTTGCTGTTCACTGCCATGACACTTATGGACAGGCTCTTGTCAATATTGCTACTGCTTTAGAGGTTAGCATTTAATACGGATCTTTTTATCATGCCTTATAATGATATTGAATAATTTTAGACGTATCTCAAATCTCTTGTTTTTATTTAGATGGGAATTTCTGTGGTTGATTCATCAGTTGCTGGTCTCGGTGGCTGTCCTTATGCAAAAGGAGCGAGTGGAAATGTAGCGACTGAAGATGTAGTTTATATGCTTCAAGGAATGCAGATTGAGACTGGGATTGATTTCCGAAAGCTTCTATCGGCCTCTGAATTTATTTGCAAGGTGCTAAATCGTCAAACAAATTCCAAAGCTGGGCTGGCCCTTGCTGGAAGACAAGGATAGACTTAATTAAGAAGAAAGAAAAACATAAATTTGAACGCATTGATGTAAATAATTATTTACATATAATTTGACAAGCACTGCTACTGCTGCTACTATTGCATCTGATTGTGATTGTAGTATTTACTGATTTTATAATAATATTTTCTGATGTTGGAATGTCAAAGATAGGCGTAATGAAATAATTCTCGTTACATTCATTCAAGATGACACATCTTTTTCTTTACCAGAGTCAATCCAGAAGAATAAGAGCCGAAAGTAGAAAAATTCTATTTAGTTCCTCTATTCGTTGGTTGATCATGAGGTGAACATGCATATAGAACTTGAGATTACCAAATTACGTCATATTTTTTAATAAATTAGGTAAGCAGTGTAGGTATGTTTTATTTATTTTGTAAATTTTTATTCCATGGGTCAGTTTAGAAGGTCAATTACAATCTATGCATTGTTATTACTATAATAATGATATAATTAAGCTGCATAATGTCTGTGATACGATAACTTTTTGTGTTTCTTTGTTGTGGTGAATTTTTCGGCCTAAATGTCGTAAAATGTGCTTCTGTAAGTTAAGTTGTATAAATAAATAGACAAACCATTATAGTGCAAGTAGAAATGTATTAGTACACATAATATAGATCTGCCATATTATAAGCCCAACCCAGTGAGTATGAAAATGAATTAACTTGTAAAAGAGAAGAGACATACGAAATAGAAGTAGAATACAGAATACTAGAGTTGAGAATGAATAATTATGTGTGTGTTGTGTATGAGTGAATCTTAATGAATCGTCGACAGAATAATTTAATTTTGAAGTATGAGACCCAAGATTTTTTTGTAAAATAATGAAACATTCAAAGTTAACCGTAATATGCTGTCAATCATTTGTCGCATATTATTATACAAAAAATGACAATGTAAGACTTATTTTTTTGAATGTAACAAACACACGAACTAAATGCTTTTTTGAAAGAAGAATTTTAAAATTAAAAATCTCTAAAATATATATTATAGTACATGTAGTATTGTATAATAATATATACCATATTATATTAAATTATTATTATACTATATTTCGAATTATTCGAATTACACCGGGTAAGTTTAATTACCCAAACCAAAGATTGATCACACTAATTATATGTATGCAAATTTAAAACTAAAACACAATAAAGAAAGCACTGTTGCATACTGTATTTGAGTTTTTATTTACTTTTAATGTTCACCTTATTTCCTGATTTAATAGCCTAATCTATCAAAATCTGTACCCTATGGGGTTTAAATTAAATTTGCATAAGCTTTTAAGCAAATAAATAATAAGTAAAGTAGGACTGATGAGTGAGGGATACATATCATTAAGCTGATTCTCTTGGTATGCAGAAGGGCACTCATCTGAACTTCCTTTGTGATAATTAACCCATTTTCAATATAGGATCTTTACACACTTGTTCAAGAAACACAATAACATTGCAAAACTTATGATGTCATCCTAATGTCACTAATACATAATTGAATCGTTCTGTATAAAGAGTGCAGATCCCAAATATAAATATTGATTAAACGAATCAAACCTAATGATCAGACATAAAACATTATACATAGAACTTAATGAAATGGAATGTAACAAATCTTTAAGAAAAAGTAATAAAAATAGTCATGCATAAAAATTAGATTGAAATTACGACATTAATGAAACTTTAGTATATAAGTAAATGCGTTTTAAGAGAGGTTTTAAAAAGATTTAGTATATAGTAAACAGCTTTGTCCTGTATTTTTATCTCCTAATCTAACCTTCATCATTATAATGACATTAGCAATATATTTATTATGAGATCTTGCATATTGTTTTGAATTCTTTAATCATGTTGTCAATCTTTAATCTGTATTGTCACTCAATCTCAATGTGTACTTTCGGTTTGACACGAGTCGATTACACAATCCGGTAGTAAGACTGATCTTGAGTCAACTGTAGGGAAAATAGTTTTACTATTTCTGGTCAAGATGCATGTTCTTCAACTTTGTAAAGTTTTTGCAGTTCTCACTACATTTTCAAAAGTTGTATCAACGGTAAGACTTATATTTCGACTGCATTATATTATAACTTCTCATTTAGATTTGAAATTTTGTATTAAATTATTTCATTGTTGTAAAATTCAATTAGGAACCTATTGGACACTTATCGCCAGACGATAATCAAAGCGAAGGTATATCTGGTGATTTCCAAACTCAAAATGATTTCAAAGACACGCCTTTATTTTCGGTAAATTGTTTTTTGGTTATTAACAAAGAATTATATTTAAGATTTATGAATTATAAATTGCTTTGTACCATTCAGAACACCCAACAACATTTATATTACGGAATGCCTCCATTGCCACCATTTCCTTTTTACCCGAATTACCAAAGACTTTCACCTTTACCGTCTCATTCTGATGGAAAAGAGAAAACAACTCAAGAACTAAGAGCTGGACAGTCAGAATTGGCGTATATGCTTCCAGAATTCTTTCGTTTTGTCGAGACCCTAATGGTAATCATGTCATCTAATATGCAAAATAGACCTAATAATATTCCGGGAATCCAAAATGGTTTCCACTATGGACCTGGAGAGATTGAAATAGAATTTCCTTTGGAATATCAATCACAACTAAAACCTAACTTATCCCCACAAGTAAATGACAGACCCAGTAATCAAGAATGGTCATACCTTCCGGATAGTCCTTCTGAACCAAATTCAAACGAACATATTTCGAAACCATCTGCCCGAAGCAATGACAACTCAGAAATGAACTCATCATTAAAGTCAATAAAATATGCAAAACATCTAAATCGATATTGTGTGTTTCAAGGGATATCCGTTATTAAAAAGACAGAGTGTAGCAAATATCTTGTGTGCCTTCCCACAAAGTTCAACAGATTTGAAGCTTATATTGCGAAGTGTCCTGATGATAAAAAGTTTTCTACGATTTATCGAAGATGTGTTCAGCCATATTTGGTTCCAGAGTGTTTACAGAATTCACCTACAAAACCAAGAGTTAATAACGATATTTCAAATTCTGAGTTTGAAGCAGAAATATTTCCACCACCATCAGTTAAGAAGCATATAGTTTATGAGGAGCCTGTTTATCGACCAATTTATGACGTTTCAATACCTCAAGAATTTAAATCACCACAAATTCATATCGGGGTACACAAAGATGAAGAATATATGAATGGAAATAAGGAAAGTGAAAGTCAACTGGTAAAAGATAAATCGGAAAATGAGTATTCACTATTGAATACAACAAAATCAAATGAAAAATATCAAATTACAGTTTCTGATAACACAGACAAGGCTGCAATAAACGCAATTACACAAACTTATGACCATGATGATACCAAAAGAGAAAGTGACAAACAGTACAATCAATCAAGTACTCATGGGACTTTCTCCGGAGAAAGTTATGCAGATGATGCAAGTTCAAAGAAATTGGAATATGAGGCTGAGACAACAAGAATAGCAACCCAGGAGACATTGAAATCATCCGAAATAGAAGCTGAATATCCTGAACCCAACGGAAGAGTTAATTCTTACCAAATTACAACTCCCACAAGCATTCTAACTTCCCCAAAGATCGAAACACGATATTCTACAAGAAGTCAAGTGAAGTACATTGACTCAGCAATTCCTATTAATTATGCAACATCCCAATCTGCTTACAATGACGATTCAATAGAACCTACTGAAAATGATGATTTTAAAGAAGCGTCAAAAGATAAAGGTGGAAGATTAGTCCATGTATCACCCAGAAATGATAGTGCTGTGCTTTCCCTTGAAGAAAGTTACCCTAAAGCAACTTTTGCATACAACAAAGATGACTTTGATTCGGAACTGAATACTGAAGATGAAACTGAGGCTTCCATTTCTCCCAGTATGGACAATTATTCAGAACCATATCCAGAATCTGAAATATCTACAAATCCTCTGGCAACTGTACAGCCTGTTTCATCAACAAAGCATAACAGTCCAGGAGCATCATCAGTTTTGGCAACTTCATCAATTGACTCCTTTAAGACAAATGCAGATGAAGACAGAAACCTAATGGGAAGTGAAGCGGATATTAATTATCTGGACGGCATTACCGAGTTTAATACTCAAAATAAATCAGAAACATATTCTCCTGAAGAGTACATTGTTAAAAATGATCATTTCTCTTATTCTCCAGACGGACAAGCTTCAAACGAAATTCATTCAAATTTTGAATCCAATGAAGAACTTTTCATTCCACAGACCAATATGTCAACTAATGACGATCGTCAAATTACTCTATCTGATTCAAAGACATCATCCAATGAAAAATCTACTCAAAGTTTTGAAGATTATCATGAAACTCCAAACCACGTTGAATTAGGTGAAATTCATTCATCCGCACCAGAAGTGGCCGTAAATGAAGTATATACAGAAGACCCTGACACTGACAATCAACCCTTTAAAGGTATTACTGTCCATGACTCCAAAGACTCTGAGCCCAGATCAGTTTACAATTTTGACGATAAATCTACTGCATACGCAGATAATATGAATGAAGATGCATTACACCCAGAAGAAACTAACACTTCATCAACATTGATTGCATCACCATCACCAATTTATGCAAGAGCCTCGAGAAATTTTGATGAGACAGATCTGTCAGATGATGCAAATCATTCTTCAAGTCTGACGCATGGAAAGCATTTAACTGACAAGGATGAAAATATGTCTGAAGTTTATGACGAGTATGAAATAGGAGATGTCATTAAACAAACTCCGTATTACTTTCCTCCTCGGGAGTGAGCATTGGGTAAAAAATTGGAATTGATTAGAAATATAAAGAAATTATATTCTGTGAGGGAATGCCATTTTTAGACCTTGTATTTTACACAAAAAAGTAATATTTGTAGAATCAAATTAAGGTTTAGAATTATTTCTTAAATTGATAAAATTACAAAAGCTTGATTAACTTTTGTCAATATTTTTTTGATTAAACATATTCTCTGAGTTTGAGAACTTAAATAAAAGCTAGCAAAATGTTTGACATTTCTTAATTTAAACTCTTCTCTTTCCTTAAACTCAGCTTGCAAAATTAACTACTACTTCCAAACATTTAATGATTGAAATCATGCATCATATTTAATCATAGGAAATCGTCTCAAAATAGTAGATTGTATAATAAGATAAAGTATTAGCAATAGAGTATGAGTAAAGTTTGTATAACTTAAATAAATCCCATTTCATACTAACTTCTGAGAAAAAACTCGTCAAAATGGCCAATATCAAATATTCAGAATCTAGATGGTCTTTCTCGCTATGTCAATGTCATCGTCCAAGACGGAATCATGCAAATTTAATTTTATTGATTTTAAGTTTCAAATATCTAATATATCTAAAGATCATGAAAACAAAACTGAGCACAATATTGTCGCTTTCTTAAAGGAAATTTTTTAGAACATTAATAACAGCAATTGTATGCATTAAAAGCCAATCAAACAAGTCAAAACTTAAAATTTATATAGTACAATATAGTTTAATAACTCACCAAAGTACCAAGCCAATTTTTTTTTCTTATGAGGAAATATTTCGATTAGATATTGGAATTAAAGGAAATCCAGATAGTTGAAAATATTCTTCAATAACGGAGCATACATATTATAATATTACAAAAACAAGATTGTTTTTTCCTTTACTTCATAAGTAGAGATTAATCACTTCAATTATTCACAAGGTAAAAGACAAAAATTTTAACTAAAAAGTTTCTACCTGAAATGCTTCAGAGTAGAAAGGCTTTTGTACTTGTAAGTTGTAAATGTAATATAATCTACGGAAAATAAAATCTAAAAGAAATGCAAGGCAATAATATTAAAAGCTCAAATGATTAGAGTAAAATTATAACACTACCCATTTTATATCGGTCCAGGAAAGGGCACTATTCTCCTTCATTATAATTTTTAGCATAATGCGGTCTTCACCACAAGCCTTTGGAACTAATAATTTGGTATAAATAAAGGACATAAACGTTGCAGTTGATTGTTGACATTGACTATCCAAGCGTTTTTCTACTCAAAACAATTAATATATTTAAAAAGTAATTTTTTAACTAACTGAATTGAATTCGTCGAATTAAAACCCCACCCGTGACCCGTCGTCATCAACTCTTATTACGACAACAATGCCATCCGAAGCAACTTTAAAGGCTATTGGCATACATGCCTTTTTCAGTTCATTCCTATGGGCCTACCCAATTCAATGGAACCCTATCAACCAACAATTTTGCTTTACCTCTGACATAAGAAAACTTTTTCCATTAATTTTAGTAGCAGTATCTCTTGTAATTGTTGGAGGGTCGAGTATTTCATTCCTAATTGTTATGCATGTTTATGATCCAAATTTTCGTCTTTCATTGGTACCCTGTGGAATATACTTCCTGGCAATTATCTTCACTATTTTCAACTTATACACTACAACAATTTTCATGATATATGGGGCTCAAGCTGCAACTACTTTCAACAAACTTTTTAAATACGAAGCGATGATTCATAAACGTAAGAATGTTAATAATGTTTTAGAAAGTTCGTTTGAAACTTTTACATACTAAAATAATACAAACATTTCATTACCTTTTTTCATAAAAAAATTGAAATGATTTGTTCCGCAGTGACAGGATCTCGTCCACAATCGAATAAAAGAGACTGGAAGGGCTTGGTGATCAATGGAATGATACTGCTTTACTACGTTCTCCCGATTATTGTATCGTTTTTGGGAGCGTTTGAAAATCTCGATCCTTTACACATGTCCCTGAGTCTCATCATGCCTGAAGATCTCCAAAGAAATTTATTCATACGCCTTATCACTTTCCTTTTAATTGTGTTTGTGGATTTTATTTGGCTTGAAGAATTAGTTCGAATTATGCCCCTATTGATAATTCTTATACTTATCCCTGTGCAGACATTTAATCACTGTGTGCGCTTACTCAAGGTGTACGAAATTCAGATTACTTCATGTCCAAAAAGATTTCCTACTAGACATTTCTCAACCACTTGCAAGCTATATACAAGACTATCAATAATCAATATTCAATATAGACCTCTAGTAACATCCGTATGTTTCGGATTAATGCTTATGGGGTTTTTTATTAGTGTTATACTTTGTTTCTCTATTGTAAAATTGTACTCGGTACTTCCTCTTTATATATATGTTAATATTCCTGTGGTACAATTCTCTATTTTCCTCTTTATGGGACTTTGTCTCCCACCTGCAATTAATATTCATGAAAATTCAAAAAGTTTCCTACGTACATGGACAATTCATTCTTTAGATTGTAAAAGGAATTTGAATAGTAAGTATATGAGAAGGAAGATTCAGTCTTTGAGACCTTTGCATTTTAATTGTGGGTTTGGGGAATCAAGTTTTTTCATTTTGAGACGAAATGTTAAAACAGTCTATTATAAAATTATTCTTGATTATGTTGTAACTTCTTTAGTGTCTTATGAAGTGTAGGTACGTTAGTTTCTTGTTAGCTTCTGGATTTTTAGGTACGGAAATATCGATTTACTTTTTATATAAATATATAGTTTAGTTTAATGCTTGGTTAAAATGGTGTTTTACTGTAGAATACTGAAGTTATTATACGCTTTTAATAATTTGTTTGAGAGGCAAGCGAAACTATTGCATGAAAATAAAAATATTTTCCCGTTGAATAATATTCTATAAAAAATAGGTTATTTATTATTGATACTAAAATATTGGCGCATATCCTAATATGTAGTATGTATTCCTACTATTTCCTACAGACTTTTTACGTAGAATATAGAATACTTTTTACCTGTTTTTAGCGTCTACGTCTATAATGATGCCGTTATAGAAAAGGTATGGCCAAAAGCCATTGTTTGATGGTTTCATAAACTTAAACTGAAGCTTCGAAAGAAAATTTCATAAAAATAAATCTGTAACTTCGTTTAAAAATGTAATATTATAAATTGGAGTTGGAGTTACAAAAGGCAAGTTTTCATTTACTTTTACCAATAGATATCTTTTTAAACTAAGCAGTTGAAATACAATGCTAACTGATAAGATCATTTTTTTATATGTAAAAATCCATCAGTTCCTGTCCTGACCTGAACTGAACATTGTTAAAAATCTTAAAAATAAGGATTTTTGGCTTTCTTGACTTTTTGAGGCAAATTGAGATTTTCTAACAAAAAATGTGAAAGCATGACACCAGTCTCAATTTGCCTCATTTCCAATATACCATGCGCTGGTGGGCACAAAGTACAAGATACAGAGAGAACACATGCAGCCGGCCATATTGTAAAAAGTAGTATTGCTCAGTATTGCGGTGATTCCATTCCGGCGTGTGTGTGATTCGTGTGAACATCAACTTCCCCGTGTGCTTTTACAGCAAAATTTAGTTTTTTCAAAGTTTTAAAACTCCTAAGTGCTAGTTCTCTTTGAGCTAAGGTCCTTTACAGGCAACTTGCACTTTTTCATAAAAAACTCCAGTCCCTTCTTCATTTTTAAAACAAACTTCCGAAATGGCCAGCTCCGCTGAACTCGCTTGTGTCTACGCTGCCTTGATCCTTGCTGATGACGATATTACCATCACTGTAAGTCATTCTTTAACCTTTGACCTTTTTACTTTATGTCTTGTGAAAGAGGTGAAAGGAACGTAAGTACTTTACTAATTTTTCTTTATTATTGTGTATTGTTTTCAGGGAGAAAAGCTCAGTACCATCTTGAAGGCTGCCAATGTTGAAATTGAACCTTATTGGCCTGGTCTTTTCGCCAAGTCCGTGGAGGGCATCAAGGTCAAGGACTTGATCACCAACATTGGCTCAGGCGTTGGTGCTGCACCTGCTGCCGCTGCAGTGGCCGCCCCAGCTGCTGATGCAGGAGGTGACAAGGGAGGAAAGAAGAAGGAAGAGAAGAAGGAGGAATCCGAAGAAGAAGATGATGATATGGGTTTCGGTAAGAATTCAAACATTTATATTTTATAATTTGGATTGTTCGTTCTATTGAATTACGGAACTAATTTGTTTTGTTTTTGTTTTAACAGGTCTCTTTGACTAAACTCCGTTATATCTTAAAGACTTTCAACTTCTTCGTACCAACTTTACAAAGACAACCAGAAAATCAAACTGTGCTGGACCTGGACCTGTGCATTTTTATTATTTTGTTACGTGTTCATGGATTATGCCATGTTTGAATTTTTGAGAGATCAATAAAGATTGTTATACAGAATTTTGTATATGTATTGGTTGGTTGTATTCCATATCAATTAATGATAATATTATTTTTATTTAATTGTAAAAAATCCCCTTTTGTGCGTTATTGGAAGTTATAATTAGTGTATTAGACGCCATGCCAGCCTGAATGAGCCTGATTAATTAAGTAGTATTTCTTAGGTCAGCATTTATATAGGCATAGGCATCATAGGCTAAAGATAGAAAGATTCTTTTTCTTTAGTGTATGGGTACGAAGTTATCTACGTTTTAGAGTTAGATTTATTCATCAACCTTCGTTATGGAAGTGATGGGTGTGGTGGGGTGGGCCAGCTTGTCATTTCACTTCGATGGTTCGAGTTATATTCATATAAATGATTCCAGAAGCCAGAAGAAGGGTAAAAGAGATTGGCCATTTAGTAATTAATAATTAACTGTTATTTTTTAATTCCATTTTTTCATTCCATTTTAAATTTTAAATAGTTTACAGTCATGAAAATGTAGAAGTTAGTATTATTGACACCATCGTGATAATAATTAACAAGGGAAGGATGGATTAACTCGACCCATCCCGTGTGCCTTCATGTTCATGGCTTTCATTTCAATCTAATTACAATCTAACAACGTAACAATAATTCAGTGGTAGCAAAATTACATGAATTT
>JAQGAA010001375.1:0-15926 GCA_034696425.1 Isotoma viridis | reverse complement strand
TATTGTGTAATACATCATCAATGTTGTAAATATTGCGGGACATAAATGCTTTAGTAGCGCTGCAGCGTCTAGATAATGCAAAGACTATTCGAAGCGCATCGTTTTGTGCTACCCGAAGAGGATGGCTTTTCTTGATTTGAACATTCCAAAGACTAGAGCAGTAGATCGAGGATAAATAAGTCTGGAATAGATGAGTTTTCACCCCTTCCGAGCATTTATTAAATCTAGCACGAATCATATAGGCCTTCCTATAGATTTCACATTTTCTCTTTGCTATTTCTACATGATCAGTGATAAGCATAGTCCGAAATTTTTTCTTAACACTTATAGTATATCCTAAGTATTTTACGCTATTTACATGCTTAAGATTAACCTTATTGAAAATTAAACTTGTACTTTCTGTTACATGACTGAGCCAATTTGGCATAATTATTTGAGGTTCTGACTTAGCTGGATTAAATTCCAAATTGTTATCACTCGCGTATCTTCCAAATATTTTTAGTAGAGCATTTTATTGATTGAGAGGAAGTATTTTTTCAAAATTTTCAAAAAATTTAATTAAAATTGTACATTTTAAAATTTTTTACTTTTCATACATATTAAATACTTTGAATTCTTAATTATTAAATGTTTTTCAGAAAGAGTAATCATCATGCTGAGTCGAAGACTGAGAAAAAACAGTATGGAAATAAGCCCCTACAAAAGACATACTCAAGAATCACCGTAAATTCTCAACTTCCGTCTTCCAAACCCACAACGGATTTGCCAAAAACTTCAACATTGCAGCCTCAGCCGGAAAGTGAAGGAGTTAGGTTAGTCTCGTTTATTCAAAAAAATATTTTTTCAAATTTTTCAAATAATTTTATAATTTTTTTTCCGTTTCTTAAATTTACATATTGTAAATTCCAAAATATCTTTTTCAGAAGAAGCAATCGGCATGCTGAGTCTAAGATTGAGAAAAAACAGTATGGAAATAAGCCCCCACTAAAAACATACTCAAAAAAGACTCCAAATTCTCAAAGTGAGTCTACGAAACCCAAACCCACACTTGATTTTTCAGAATCCGAAGAAACTTCTAATCAGAAGAAAAGAACAGATGCAATAATAGAAGCTTCAACATATTCGGGAGTAATTTGTCCCGTTTGCAACAGGAATTTTTTGACGGACAAGTTGTTACGAAACCACAAATATAATGTTCATAAGTTTGGAATTAAATGCGGATTATGTGAATGGATTTCCACAAATAATTATACATATGAAAGACACCTTAGAGCAAATCACCATCCAAAGAGCATTAGTGTTTGTTCAGGATGCGATGAATTTATGCCAACTTCCAGAGACTTTAATTCACATTTGAAGAAAAATCCCCAGTGTCAAGGGAAAGCGGTTGAGTGTGATATTTGCAAAGGAAGGTTCTTCTCTTCACAAGAATCATTAGATTTACACAAGCAAATTACACATATTGACCCTCCGCCTCTTCCGTATCATTGTTTCGAGTGTAATTTGCATTTTACTAACAAGAGTATTTTGAATAATCATAATGCGGAACATCATTCTGGAATGAAACCGTTTACATGTGAACGGTGTGGAAAATCCTTTGCTCAGAAACGTCAATTAAGATCTCATTTACAAAATGTTCATATTAACAAGGAGCCAGGTGGGAAGAAGTTTCCTTGTGGGGATTGTCATCTTGTTTTTACTAGAAAAGGTCATCTCAATCGGCATAGGAAATTGCATGGGGAGGAAAGCCCTTATTTGTGTACTGTTTGTGGTAAACGGTATAAAGTTGGGAGTCAATTGACTACTCATATGTGGTCTCATGATCCAGATAGACATTCCAAGTATTCTTTGTATATGTACAAGAATAGACCGAAATCTAAAGCCAAACAGAATATTGTTGGGAAAGGCAAAGAAGAGACGAATGTTGAGGAAGGAGACAAGGACAAGGAAAGGGTACCGGAAGTTGGAGAAACGGAGAATGATAGAATTGAAGATGCAGATATTAACGTTGATTCAACGGGTTCGGAAGGTCATGTTATTCAAAGTTGATTTTAATTCAGAAATGCTAAACGTTTTTTCCTTGTAAAAATATTAATATTTTAAATTCTATTAACAGTCTCTTAGAATATTTGAGTAGAAAAGACCAAATAACAATTGAAATGAATAGAACATGCTAAAAATTACTTAGATTAAAATTTTGTTTTATACTTTAAGAATTGCTTTAAAAAATGAGGTTAAGAAGATGGTTGCAAGAATCCTACGAGATTATCAGGTGGGGTTGTTGCTCAAAATAATAACAATAAATCAGTATTGGATGCACAAAATTGTATTAATTTTTGTCAATTAACTTAATCTAACAAAACTGTCATGCTTGTGTTGTCGTGATAAAGCATGACCATGCACTATAAATATAAATAGTAAAAATGATTAATTGACTAGAGTGGGCAGACGAGATACATTGAATTAAAAGGAATTCAATGAATGATGTAGTAAATACAAAATATGAATGTTTTTTACACTAATTTAGTTTATTATTGCAAATACCATCTCATATTTTTAAATTCAACACTAAAATCCCGTCATTAGCTCAAGGGACAATTAACATAGTTGTATTAGGATATTGAAAAATGAAAGACATTTTTTCCAAGCAGGGCATAAATCATGGAATAATCTTAAACGGTATACGGGAAATTCTGGAAAGACGATTCCGACCCTGAACAATATATTAAAACCTGAATAATTAAATTTATTAATTTTCGCAACTATAATTATAATTAATAATGTAACATATTTAGACAATCCAGCAGTGTCTTTCAATAGTATTTTTTATTGTCTATGACATTACTTTATGAAAACAATAGAATAAGGGACCCTTTGCCTTTTTACATGATTGCATTTTTAGGATACTCAAAAAAACTTTTTCTGAATATTTCTAAAAAATATAAATTTTTTGAAAATATTAAATAATTTTTGTTCTTTTCAAATTCCAAAATATATTATTCTCAAACCTTCTTTAGCGATTCTGTATACAATCCGTTGATGTTGGTTTATTTCAATCGTGTCTCAAATGGTGTGAACATAGAAATACTTGAACTTGTCAGAGTTCCATTTCACTAAAAAAGCGGAAAGCAACACAATTTACCAAAACAAAATACATTTCAAGAGAAAACACACTTGTCGTTTCTCTTAAAAATGTAAAAATATGTCATAAAAGTTGCACCTACCACACGTGGGTTTTGAAAATTATTTGTGAAAGTCAAAATTTCGACTACGATGGGGTTTTTAAAGTGTTTGGTTTGTTATGAGGATGTTGAGGGTCCTGGCCCTGGGATTAACTTAGACGAAGTCCCTTTGTCCCAAAGTATCAATTCGCAGGTTGTACGAGATAATAATCCCAAAGGGAACTCTGACTGTAATGAGCTTTTGAAGTCTCAAGTGTCAATTGTATTCCTTGTGCATAGTTTACTTGAAGTGCCCTTGGATGATTGTGCAAAGTACTTGCAGAAGTATGGAAATCCTTCACAATGGATTACACTTTGTGAAAAATGCAATTCCATATTGAAAGAGGCTTTAGATATCAATTATAACATTCTCAAGCTTCAGAATCATCTTAAGAATATCAAACGTTGGTTAATTGATCAAATTAAGATTAAGTTGGAGAAAGAGGATGGAGCAGATGGGATGGAGGATGATGATGAAGATGATGTTCGAGACCCGAGTGGGCAATTTGCAAGGAATGCGACTCAGGAAATTCGTCAAAGCCTTTGTTTAACTAGTAAGTTTATTAGGAAGTATTGATAATTACTGGACTTAATTAGTTACGATTCCATTTAAATTTGCTTGTTCCATTTTGTGTAGGAGTTGAAGATACTATAGAGATTCCTGAGGAGGAGGGTGAACAATCTAAGAATGGAATCTGGTCAGAGTTTTATTTATCTGAAATGGAATGGAAAGAAGAACCGGAAGAACTAGAGATGATGGCAGATACTTTGTCTCCTACTTCTATGTTGAGTGACCAAGAAGATTCAGACGCAGAGTGGATCCCCAACTTAGAGACAAATTCAAGAAAAAGTATGTCCACTCGATTAACTCAAGAAAGAACCGAAGGATTTAGGTTAGTCTTGTTTATTTAGAAAAAGTATTTATTTTCTTCATAATTTTGTACTTTTACGTATTCTGAATTCTGAAATAAATTTTTTTGCAGAAAGAACAATCGTCATGCTGATGATGCTGAGTCTAAAACTGAGGACAAAATCCATGAAAATAAGCCCCCACTAAATAAATGTTCAAGAATGACTTCAAATTGTCAACTTCCGTCTTTCCAACCCATACTTGATTTACCAGAAACTTCATCACAGCCAGAGACGGAAAGTGAAGGAGTTAGGTTAGTCTCGTTTATTCAGAAACTTTGTAATTTAAGTTTGATTTGGTACATTTTCCCCTTTTCATTGACATTCTGATATTCTGAATTCCGAAATACCTTTTCCAGAAAGAGCAATCATCATGCTGAGTCTAAGACAGAGGAAAAACACTATGAAAATAAGCCACCACTACTAAAAACATATTCAAAAAAGACTTCAAATTCTCAACCTTTGAAACCCAAACCCACACTTGATTTTTTAGAATCCGAAGAAACTCTTAATCAAAAGAACGCAACAAAAGTAAGAAGGATGAGAGAACGTGCAACATATTCAGACGGAATTTGTCCCGTTTGCAACGAGAATTTTTTGACAGACAAATTGTTACGAAAGCACAAGTATGATGTTCATAAGTTTGGAATCAAATGCGGATTATGCGAATGGATTTCTACAGATAATTACTATTATGAAAAACACCTTAGAGAAACACATCATCCAACGAGCATTAGTGTTTGTTCTGGATGTAATGAATTTATGCCAACGTCTAGAGACTTTAATTCACATTTAAAGAACAATCCAAAGTGCCAAGAGAAAGCTATTGAGTGTGATATTTGCAAAGGAAGGTTCTTCTCTACAAAAGAATCATTAGATTTACACAAGCAAATTACACATATTGACCCTCCGCCCCTTCCATATCATTGTTTCGAGTGTAATTTGCATTTTACTGGTAAGGCTATGTTGAATTATCATAATGCGGAACATCATTCTGGAATAAGACCGTTTACTTGTGAAAGGTGTGGAAAGTCATTTGCTTCGAAAATTCGCTTAAGAGTTCATTTTTCTTAGGTGAGGCAAAAGATAAGCAAAAAAAATTGCTTAACGACGGCGAAGCCTAAGTATGCAGTCCATCACCCCTCTGAAACCTACCAACCCCGATATCTCACTCATTTTTCAACCGATTTTCTTGATTTTGGTCCCAAAAACTGGAGAATCCAAAATTTAACATTTTTTTCGTTCCGCCCATTTGAAAACGCTTTTCAATTTTTTTAAAAATTAAAAAAACCGTCACCTCCGAGACTTCATTGAACGCTGTAAATTCTGTATTTATCCGATTTACATAAATCGCTGATTTCAAGTACAGAAATTAATTTCGCATCGAACAAAAAAAATTGTTAGGTGATAAGTTACGAAATGGTCAAGTTATGACTAAAAAACGGGCCGAAGAACTGCTAAGAGTAAATTACTGTAGTTGTTCACGTGTCTATGGAGAAGTAGCGTGTGCGTAGCTACACAATAATGCGTAAATGACGATTTTACACTGGTTTAATATTAGCTTAACAAAAATAATACTAGCAATAACATAAATTTATGTTTTTGAGATTGGGTTCATTATAGGATTCATTGTATTTTTCCTTTTAGAACCCCATGGAGGGTAATAATTCAAATTTTAAATAGTTGAGGTCGCATTTTGGGCCCAGAATAATATCATAAAGGAAATATTAAATTTTAAAGTACTCATGTGAATAGATTAATAAAATGTAATTCGATACAAACTTTTCCACGCTTTAAAACACATTTTAACGCATTTTCAGCTCAAAAGCATAAAATAAAACAAGGCAGAAAAACTGCGACACTTAGGTGAGTCGCAATTAAAAGAATTAAATAAATTTTGTAATTTTTCTTGAAATATTTGCATCACCGCACGCAAGACCGCATAAATTGAAATTTTCAAAGATATTGTTTGATTCGTCAAATACTATTTTAAATATTTTGACCAATTAATGGGATACCTAGGAAATTCACCTCGAATTAGAATACAATAGGGCATGGGTGCTAATTTTTAAAATTTTCGAAAAATGTCATTTATATTTTGTACTTCTAAGCGAGTCCCACAAAGGAAAGGGATTCTATTTATGTACTTTTAACTTATTTAATGTGTTGAATTAAATGAACTCGTGTTCTAATATTTTGATTTTCGGAGTGATTTTTTATTGTTTTACGAAGGTAAATGTGAATTTTGAAACGTTATGTTATCACTACTGATATTTCATTTCAAAGCTACGTGCGTGCGGTGATGCAAATATTTCAAGAAAAATTACAAAATTTATTTAATTCTTTTAATTGCGACTCACCTAAGTGTCGCAGTTTTTCTGCCTTGTTTTATTATAAATATCATTTGTACTTTGAAATTCCTACTCGTATGAAAAACCCAAACTTTATTCTGAATGGTGAAAGTATACAAGTATAGATAAATAGAGCTGAGTGAAAGTGAAAGTATTTTTGCTTTTGTATGAATCGTATACACATAGATTATTGACTAAAGTCCTTGCACAATCAAACTTTCACTATTCTCATTTAAAGTTATAAACTAGATTCCCCAAGGTAGATAGGTATGACTGTATGACATGATCTAGCAATTTAGCCACATTTAACAACATTGAAGCTTCAACCGGCACAGAGATCCATAGATCGGAGAGGGGGTTTTCTGGACTCTCTTTGAGAAGTCTTTTACAGTGCTATGTTATCGGGTATCGCTCAACATATCCATTATGTCCTGTATCATATCTTTCATGCAATGAGTCACACACTCTCAAAGAGTGAGGGAATGTTACTTATAGCATGCACTTTATAACCTAAACAGTTTAGTCGTGTTTATATTATAGCCTGGATTATAAATTGGGGCTGTAAGCTCACTTTCACTTTGTGGTGGTGACTGAGGGAATTTCACATCAGGGAGTTTTATATCTTTCGTTATGACTCTTTTATCTTATCAGTAGGGCTGGATCTGTATTCACTAGTTTATTTGTTAGTGTAAGGGGACTTCAACCAAGGGGAACACACATATTAATATTGACGTTTCACATCACTTTATTATTTTCATTGTTTCCCACAAGCATTTATGTAAATGATGAACACATTCAAAACGTATTGGATAGAAAGTGATGAAAGAAATAGTGGTGGCCACTGGTAGCAGTGAATGTTATCACGGTTTAGTACACTGCATTTTAATTTTTCAAAGAATATTCGCCTTTGAGTTCTTACAGTTGAGTTCTCATAATTAAAGGACCCTTACTAATGGATCTCCAATATTAGTCTGTATCTCATACAGTGATGGTCAGTCAGGTAGTTTGCTTTTAAAAATGTTTATTATTTCGGTTATTGTCAACGTGGTTAGGATTTATTACTTGCAATGGATCCTGATTGTGAACTAAGCTTAAATTACCACCGGTTAAATACGGATGAGTAGAGGCAGTTGGGGTTGATGGGGATTGAAGATTCATTCGAGATCGATGCAAAACTGGGGGTGATGCACAGCATCCAGCCAGTTCCTGTTGTAATCTTCTCAAAGCCCAGCAGTCATAAGCCTGAAAAAAAATTGTAGAGAGAGTTTTGTTAAAGAAAAATATTAAATGAAGTGCGTAAAGGAAATCTACATAGACTTGCGAGCATTTTGCATGAAAAGAAATGTATAGAATTTTTATATTGGGATAAAGATGGGATAGTTCTGGTATTTGCAAGAATTTTGTATAGATAACTGAATATTTTTGCTTTATTTTACGATACCTTTCTCCTTAGAGGATCACTCTGTGGACAATCCTCCACTCGAAGTCGTTCCAGATCACTTCGATATACCCATGGCTGTTGGGATTTTACTGCTGAAATTTCTCTGAGCAAAGCCTCAGCCTCGTTGATGAGCCGTTTGTATTTTCTATCTGCTTCTCTGTCAGACTCTGTGAGCAAAACCTTCGTTTCCGTTTCCGACAAGAAAGTGTTAGGGCCAAAGAGAGCCATAGGAACTGGTGGACGAGGTTGCATTTGTTGTTGCGGATGGCACATAGCTGCAGACCCACTTTGATGATATTCCGATTTTTGGGAAGAAGAGAGGGTTTTCGGCTTTGATCTTTTTGATTTCATACTTTGTTGTTGATTTCTAGCTCTGCTATTTGTGCTGCTTTGCCTGTAGTGAAAGCTTGATTCAGACATGTTATTACTTCTTCCGTTATCAATATTTGTATTGGTGCCACTGCCACTACTTCCATTATTATAGTAATCTCTATAAGGAGATTGTTCTTGGTGCATGCTATTTTGTTGTCTCTGCTGAATTTCATGAGCTGAAATTCTTCGATTACCAACTTCACCAATAAAGTTAGGCTCTTCGGGATCATCACTATATTCATCTCCTTCTTCGTCCTCTGAGTCTACGGTTTCGTAAATCCGTTCTTGGAAAGATTCGGAATTAGGAAAGCGGTTACGTCTACTACTAGAGGTATCATCACTACCAATTTCATGCTGATACCTCTGCTTGTTCATGAGAAAGTTGTTAAGTCTTATATTTTGATTGTGGAGATGTGTTCTCATCAATAATGGGGGCTCATTTACTGTGTAACCGGATGGGAGAATAGTTTGAGGGTTATTCATTCTTGCCTGCTGGACTGCCATGGCTGATGGTACTCCTGTTTGTTGTGGTAGCGGTGGTGGTGGTTGTGGGATCACGGGCGAAGCATAATAATGCATTTGATGAGTTTGATAACTTTGACTACGACTTAAGATGTTACTCCGATTACCAGAAGATGAGCTTGGGATGTTTCCTTGTGTTTGTAGTGCTACTACTACTGGTTGGAGATTAGGGACATTTGCATTTTCAAATTCACATCCAATACTCCCACTTCGTTGTCTTCTGGTTGGAGTAAACTGCTGATGTTGTTGATGATGATTTAAATTAGGACTGGCAGCCGAAAAAGGATTACTGTGATTAGCATTTTGCCTCGGGGGAGGAACAGGGGAGAACGTGGAGAAAGGCGGAGGGCCATGTCCATTGGGATTTGGTGGTGCTGGAGGTGGTGGTTGTTGTGGTATTGGAACTACTGCAGAAACTACTCCGTGATTATTATAATGGGTTTGTTTTTGTTGAGTTTGAGGGAGGTTGATTCTCTTGGGAACGTTTAAAATTGGAGAGTTTTGATTTGATGAAGTAATATATTGATATCTTGGATTCCTAAGAATGGGTGATGGGGATGCAAAAGATGATGTGTTAGATCCTTGTGGATGGCACGAAGAAGAGGTGGTGGGTTGGTAAGAGTTATGATGCGGTGATGAAATGGACTGGCAATGATTAATTAGTGGGGACGGACTAGAATTTGGATGATGAACAGAACGACTTGCAATCGGGGTGAAAGTAGTATTACTACTATTATTATGACTATGGGTATGATTACTATGGGTCGTTGGTTGAACTTTCCCATGTCTTGAGGTGAGTTGAGGGCTTTCTCCAACTGTAGACACTGATGAAGTAACATGAGGATTATTGTTACTGTGAAATTGGGACGAGGCACTCTGAACTTGATGCACAAGTTGTGAAGTTGGCTGCGGGGAAGGATTACTAGTAGTAGGTCCTCGGTTTAGTAAATGGTTTGCCCCTGTCACGACAAGACGATGAATTGGCGAGTAGTTATTAAAACTGGGAGAATTAATTCGATGAGGTGGGGCTGGTGCATTTTGTAAACGAGGTGACTCATAAGGACACGGACCTTTTGTAGTCGTACTTGTTGTAGTAGGCATAGACGGATGAGGAGAAAAGTCACCTTGTTGGGGATAATGGTGATGGTAGTGAATTACTTGACTTTGACTAGTGAGGTTCGAAGAATGAGTCTGAGAATAGGATGATTGTGGTATCATCGGTCCTGGAGGAAGTTGAGGATGTACCCTTGTCTTGGTGGAATGCGACCCGGCTGCAGTACAAGACGGATTTAAAACAGGAGATAATGTATATCCAACATTTTGCTGTTGGTTAGACACGAATGTAGATTGTCTGTTGGAATTCGAATAAAAGTTGTCACCACTAAGACGTGATTGATTCTGTCTGGGCGTTTTGCTATTTGCATTATTATTAGCATTTCCAGCAGAAGCTGCTGAGATTGATGTAGACATGGAATGAACTGAACTTGCTGTGGTTGAATTTGTATTCGTATTTGAATGACCATTACCATTTTTATTATCATTATTAAGCCCTGTCCCAAATGTGTTATTCTGAAGGCTGGAAATACAGAAAGCACCAGTAGTAGAATTATTTTGTGAAGAAGATGCAGAAGATGAGGAAGTTTGTAGCATGTTATTACCACTACTGCCAGAATGCCCATGTTGGTTGGGTGAAAGTGCACCCGAAGGCAGTCTTATAATATCAGTCTTAACCGATTTACTATGATGATGGTTATTATGCTTGGAGCTCTTAGAGTCCGATGAATCCGTACCCGTTCCACTTCGTCTACGGAAAGCATTTGGAGTTGGGGTCAAGAAATATCCGTTTAGGGAGACTTTGCGATTAACCAATGGATTTGGGGACACAAGAGCATCCGCTGTTAATAGTGGAGATCGTAACCCAGTTACTACTGATGGAATATTGTGGTGATAGATATCTTTATTTCCTTTACTTGAACGGGATACTTTCAACTTATTACTCCCTGGACTTGTCCTTTGACTCGAGCATGATCCTTTTTTGAAAATTTTTCTCAGAAATCCTAAAGCACCTCGGGCAATAGCATGAGATGAACTATTTGGCTTATTGGCATTTATAAAATCTGTCGAATCTAAAGAAGATGGTTGGGTGTAGAGGGACGATAATGAAATATTCGCATTTGGAATTCCAGTCGGAAGACCATGAACGTCAGTTGACTGAATAAGAACATGATGATTTGCTAAAGGCTCAGATTGATTACAATAAGCCTCCTTTCTATCCTGGACGTACATTTCTACCGGAATCATTCCTGGTGTAGGGAGTATTTGTATTGGTTGGTAACATGTGGTAGGTAGGTTCATAATATTATGATGATGATATGGAGACGGAGCTGCTAAAGCCGTACCACCACTACTGACAAGACCAGACGCTGCAACACTACTAGAATGCTTATTGATATTTTGAGTATAATGATGGTGATGCCGAAGATTCGAAGATGAAAGTAAAATTCCAGTAGAAGATGCTGCTGTTGCTGCACTACTGTCTCCAAAATCTATATCTGTAGCACTACTTGTGGACTGACTATTAGGAAACATGGCCCTTCCCCCTGTGTCAGTATCTGGAGACGATGGAGTGGGAGTGACTCCTTCTTCATCATTTTGATCAGTTTCAATCTCATCATCCCCATCGTCATCTGTATTTGCCCAATCACTTAGAATATCAGTTTCCTTATCTACCATGGTTTTAGCACTTGTACTAATTAGTTCGGGTGGCAGGGTAATGCTTGTTGTAGAGGTTACAGTGACTTCCTGCTCGGACTTTGGCTCGGAAATGTGGGAAGTGTTGTTATTATTTTGATAATTATATGAAGTAGAAACTTCGGCACCTTTTGGACTAGTTGACTTTCGAAAACCCATGCAAATAGATGCATTGTTCTTATCTTTAGCAAAACTTAAAGCAGAACCATTGCTGTTTCCCGAAACACAGTGATTATTAGAAGATTGAGACTGTTGCTCCACTCCAGGAACTCCTGTCGTAGAAACTCTTTCAGTACTATCATGCCTCTGAAAGAAAGTACCATGTCCCTGTCCATTATCAAAAGTGTCTGTAGAACCGGTGCTGCTTCTGCTTCGACTTTCACTACCTCCTGCTTCAGCCTCATGGGAAATGATTGAATTTCGTGTAGAAGCTGTAGAATCGCTTAAAAGACACGAAGATTCTGTGGAATTTCGATTAGTTCCAGGCTCTAAACTCCCTTTACCTGAATCACTAGCGTTTGTTGATGTGGAAATACGATAAACTAGGCTTGAAGGATCGTGATGATCTATCCCTTCACCAGCACAGCCAATTCCACCACCGAGTTTCCCTTGTCCTTCGCCTGTTATGTCCCTCGTATTATTAATTTCTAAAATCGCTTTACTAGAATCACTACCACCCATGAAAGGATTCTTAACGTGGTTACTGTTAGGGTGAAAGGTAGTTTTTTCCATCATTTGACTGCTTTCACTCACAGTCGAAGCTGAACTGTGACTATGATCTTGACTCTTCGTACGCCTGTGGCTTTCTACCACAACTCCATTATTAATACTCTCTGTATTTGCATTGGAATTTCCATCATTACTATTGTGTTGGCTTAGAGTAATCCATGGGTTTGTCTTGATCCGAGTACGTTCTTTTCTTGGGGAGCAAACAGAGAAAGTATTTTTTAGCACTGGATTGCATTCAGGAATCTGACTAGCTGCAGCAGTCACAAGAACGAATGAGGTCCGGATATTCCGGTTAACTCCTGTCAGCAAGGATGATGAATCACCAGAAGAATCTACATTATCCGATACGTTCTTGGACTTTTGCTCATCCATGCTTTCACTTCTTCTGTGTTGGTTATGGTGATTTGGAAGTAGATTGCCGAAGGTCTTATTATTACCAGGTGAAAAACTATTTAAATCATCAGATGCAGTTGTAGTAGCATGGTCACTATTATGACTTTTTGTGATGGATGTTGAAAATCCAGATAATTCAGTAAGTTTGCAATTTCCATTGTCATGAGAGTGACTCTGGCTGCAACTGCTGGTGGTGAAGTTACTAGCCCTAGGGCTTGGAGTAGGAGCTACCATAATGTTTTTAGTATTACAATGTGAAGAAGATTCATTGACATGAGTCAGTAGTGATGTACCAGCTGAATTGTATTGTTTGCTTGTGACAGTGTCATTACCTCTGGAGGCATCCTGAGATGAGCAAGTAGTAGTATTTACTACTGGAGAAAGTACTGACACTGCTGCTTGAGTCCCATGCTTAATGGAATGTGAACGAGTAGAAAGTTGATTCTGATGCTGCCGAACTATTAAAGACTCGCCGTTGGGATTTCTTCTGCCAATGTCATTGTCAATACTAGAACTCTTTGTACCACTATTGGTGCTCAGACACGAGTTGTTTTTACTCTCTATTTCTTCATGAAGAGACTGTTCGAGTGATTCTGTTGGCAATGGGGAAACACATTCATGATCCAATTCAAGACCATTTTGAACCGAACAGCTTGCTGAAGATAAACTTGTCGTATGTTTTGAATGAAGGAGTTCAGATGATACTAGAGAGCTGATTGTATAGGATGATTTAGGAGTTGATTTTCCCGAGGATTCGAATGAAAGAGCTGGATAGACACTTTTTGGTGAATAACCATCCGTTGAATATCCAGTATCCGGAGAGGATAAGTTATTACTGAATGATCCCAAGAGGATGCTATTGCTCGTGCTATTAGCAACTGAGCCAGTGGTACTTGATCGGGTGCAAGTAGACCGCTGATGTTGGTCTTGGTCCTTCTCGTCCTCTTTAATATTACTTTTAGACAATTCCTCTTGTTGTTGTTTTTGATACTGCTGCTGCGCCCGGCCAGGGTCTACTCCGGATTGAATTTGGACACTTGAGCAGGACGGAGAAGTAGTTGGATTAGTAGTCGAGGAAAAGTCAGAGGACGGAGAAGAGTCTAAATTAAAATTTTGTTCTTCGGGAGACAAGTCCAGGGCTGTTGAATAAGGATTGTTTGAGTTAGAGTTAGACGATGAAGATAAACCTCCGAATGAAGATGAGGCTGTGGTTGCTGTATTATTACTAACTAAAGCTGCTGAGGATCCTCCGGAACTAGTACAACTCGTAGTACCAGAACAAGTAGAGGAATCCTTAGGGGCTCGCTGGTGCTTTTGATTCTGATGATTGGTGGACTTGTGCCGAGGTCTTCCTAAATGGGCTTCCATCCACGACTTTAATCTCAGGCCAAACATCTTGATCTTGAGGAACTTTTAGAGAGGAGTTGGAAGAACCACTCCTCAGTTGCTTTTGTTGCTCCAGGAAGACGAAGGACTGTTTTGGGGATCGGGATAAGCCTCCTCATACATTTATGTCACCCTTCTACTCTCTGCTTTCTTCGGATAATTTTCTCTCAGCCCGCTTGCACTTTCATTTTATTCCTGTAAACACATAAAAATAGAATTTTTATTAGGATTTACTCTAGACACCCAACTTGAGCTTTGCGTTGAGGATTTTGATTGCTCTTAGATCTACTCTGTAGGACTATGCTCAATAATACACAGAAACACACATTTTCACCCATATTCTAACCCTGTGAATTCTTTTACTGTTGTCATCATACATAAACCTAGACCCTTTTTGCTAAGTGACTTTATTTCTCTCAATCTTTTACCCCTCTTTTAAATTGGAGAAGAGGACAATTCACTCTGATTCATTTTTCTCATAACTCTCTTCTTTAATTTTCTACCGAATTTCATTTGAACTAGATTGTTGTTTTTTTTCCTTATTATATGAGTATAATAAATACTTGATAGTAGATTGCAGTGAAAAGCTTTTTTTCATATTGTAAGCCATGTAACTTTTATTATAAAAAACTCTTCCTTTTGTTCTCTTTCTAACTCGAGGCTTTTCAAGTTTTTTGTTGTTTTTTTATAACCCATGAATTATGGAATCCGGAAAAAGTACACGACTTTCTTCAGTTCCAATCTTATCATGATTGCCATTACATTGTTTTATAGAAAATTGTAATTATAAAACCTTCACAAAGGTAAAAAAATCCAATTGTGCAAAAGTTAAGGACAGAAAGCGAAAGTCTCATGGAGAAAGTGGTGACAGCCGGGTGTAAACCCAATGTTTATAAAAACCAAGATAAGGGCGTGACGAATGGCAAAGTTCACAGTAATTCATGGTTATAATATGATTATAAACTAAAATACTTTCATGATTACTAGTCCACACTGCCGTTAAAGTGACAAAATAGACCGATTAAGTAAAAAACATCAGCGGAACATGCATATTTGCAATTAAGGTATTGTCCATGCCGAATAACACAGTAAAACTACTATAAGTAGTTAATAATTCATTATAAATTCTTATTGAAAACTTTATTTGTTATTCTAAACATTTTAACAGGAAAAAACCTTTCCATATCATAAATAACAACCCTAGGGTACCCAAAGTGAAAGTACGGTATAAAGGCCATTACCAGAAAGTATATACGTGTTGGGCCGTGGTAAATTGCTTTGCATGTGTAGCCAAAATTTCGTGATGGAAAATTTAGGGGTGAAACCATCTGCCGATCTGCCCACACCTACTTTTATGTGTGTGTATTGTGGTCGTGGTTAGTAGTGGCAGTCGTTCGGTCGTGCATTAGTAGATGAACATTCTGTACTTTCTACTACTTTCTCTTTCAGATAAAATAAGAAATATATCACCAGTAGTACCAAAATCATATAATCATGAATGTTCTCATATAATAAGTACAGAGCAATGATACGATGCAGGAATTATAGTTCCGCTGAAAGAGTGTCACGTTTCCGTAATAACCACAATTATGAATCGTAAATTTATTCCAAAGAGGTTGTGTGCTTGATGACTAGAATGTATTGCTAAAATTGCCATCCGGGTTTTAGTTGTAGATAGCTGTAGTGGACGTCCTGTCTACTGTCTCGGATGTCTACAAGTTTTACTTCATTTTTCAAAACCACATAGAACATTAGATACTTTGGAGTGTCTACTCCAAGGTGCTTTCACTTTGAGGCCTGCGGCCTCCGAGCCCTTCGGGCTCCCTTTTCTCGTCTTTTTAGTAAAGGTGA
>JAQGAA010001374.1:0-15927 GCA_034696425.1 Isotoma viridis | reverse complement strand
AAGTTAAAATTAAAATTCATTCATGGGCCAGCATATAGAAGCGACAGTGACAATTCCGTTCTGACTAAGTAATAATACCTAATTTTATAGTAAATTGTAAATGAATTTGCTAAACGATTAATATATCATATTTTCAGTTATAAACTATGCAATTCATATTATTTTACAGTAACCTAAATATCACGTAACTTTCATAAGAAATGTTTTTTAACCAGTTTCAGCATAAAATTTTATATTAGGTGATCCCTAAAATATTTATTTTTGTAAACCTAGTCAATTAGCACTTTCTGAATCAACTTAATTGAATTGTCGAATCCAAATATCTACGTTTAGCCTTATCAAACAATATGATAAACTTTTACTACATTCTTTACATTTTATATTCATACTTCCACACTTAAAAACATAGAACTCTGAAAAATTCAAAACGAATGATGATATAAAATAATACGGTTTTCAAAACCAAAAGTGTCAAAAAATGTTTTCAACCCTTCAGATAAAAATGCATTAAACTAGTCCGTTTCTTCATCAAATTCCTAATTTTTATTTAGAGTTTTGTTCCTTTTGCAGTGTTGAAAGATAAAAAGCTTGAGTGGAGTGAGAAGTTTACTAACGAAGTTATCCAGAGTAAAAACCACATACCTTAATAATTACATAAACACATAAAATTTACTAAAACATCAACCTAATCAACGCCTTTTATATCGTAGTTTAATTTAATTGATTTCCAACAAAAACGGGGTAATTTGAAAAAGTCTCATTTTGGTTAATTTGGTTTAGAATCTTATCTTGTAGCCGAAGAAGAGATAAGAAAAATTAGCATTAAAGACGGAAAACACTGAACTGAAGTGTTTAAGGAACCAGTAACTCCCGATATGAGGAATCTCATGAGTCGAGGAATTACTATCTGAAACAAATTACCAGTTAACACAAGAAGATAGGGACGTTAATCATTGAAAGGATAGGGAAATTGGGGAGGTATTTGAGAGGAGCGTTATTCAAATGCAGGGGAAAGGGCAGTGAGTAAGATAAGGTTTATTTAGGTCAAAGGTCACAAGGTCAGGTCAGTATGACGAAGAATGATGATTTGTGAGGCCATTGGAGTATAAAAAATGAGGATAACGGGGATAGGTGAGATTTGTAACTAAAAGTAGCGAAATAGGGAGAGTAAAATTGAACGTAATAGAAAAAGGAGCGCTTAGGGAAAACTCAGGTAGTTCTCCCTTCACATCATTCAGTCAAAAAGGTAATCAATGTTTGTTTACTTAATTTTAATTAACTAATTCATCAGGATTTACCTTTTTAATTGTAATTTAGCTATGCAAGAGGAATAAGGAAATGATGGAGATCAAGTTCCCGGTAGATAAATCCTCGCGGATTCAATCATGGAAGGTCAAAGAGGGTTTCTTTCTTCCGGCGGGTCATGTTATCTTCTCGTATGTTGAATTGGATGAAACTGGTAATCCTTCTTCTACTGGCCTTAAACGATTCAAAGCTGTCCAGTCTGGTGTCATCAATAAAATTCATGTACCTGAGGGAAATAACATTGAGAAAGGGTATGTTATAGATAGTTTATAACCAGTATGGTAGGTCGATTTCGATTTTTGTATTATGTAAATCCTTCCTAAACTATCAAAACTACCACATACATGCTGTACGTGTCGCATGTCGTGTATTACCATTTGCCCGTATGTTCAATATGTACAATGTTGCGTATGCTGTTTAACGTTTAACAATTTCAAAAATCACTAATTTGTACTGTGTATATTATGTAGATAGATAGATCTTAAAACGGAGTATCCTAGATTGATAAGGGTTGTCACCCTATTATTTTTTTTTGCAGGACTACTATCATAACCCTAGGACCATGTTCTCACCCAACAGTGATGAGGGATATGTGTGCAGAGTGTGGGATGGATTTAAGGAAGTTGGATGAACCGAGTGCCCCTTGTGCTTCGGTTTCTATGATTCATTCAGTTCCAGACCTGAGAATCAGCATGGAGGTAGGACAATAGCTTCAGATTGATATATACATTTTTTAAAGTGTTGTTGGGGTCTGTTTTCCTCTCGATTTCTAACTGATTTGATTTGCGATTTGAACTTTTTAGCAAGCTCAGATCATAGGAAAAGGTGATGAAGAACGGTTGCTGAGACAAAAAAAGTTGGTACTTCTTGTGGATTTAGATCAGACGTTAATTCACACAACTAATGATAATGTTCCACATAATTTAAAGGTGTGTTAACTTATTAGAAGCATGTGACTCTGATTGAACTTTGTTAATTTTTTCCTTTTGGATTATTGCTTTGGAAATTGCAGGACGTATCCCATTTCCAACTTTGGGGTCATGGTCCTATGTGGTATCATACCAGACTTCGGCCAGGTACACGACTATTTTTAGAAAAGATAGCTAAACTTTACGAACTTCACATCTGTACTTTTGGGACACGTTCGTACGCACATGTGATTGCTCGTTGCTTAGATCCAGAGGGGAAGTTCTTTTCGGATAGAATTTTATCCAGGGATGAATGCTTCAGTCAAAATTCTAAAACTGCAAACTTAAAAGAGCTTTTCCCTCGAGGAGATCATATGGTATAAATGAACTTGATTAACTTTTGTAGATTGTAATATGCAAGTTTGCAAAGCAAGAAATAGTTATTGAAAATTTGATACCAGTAGACTTACTGTAAAATATGATTTTTTCAGGTATGTATCATCGATGATAGGGAAGATGTTTGGAATTACGCACCCAACTTAATTCACGTTAAACCTTATCACTTCTTCCGTCATACTGGAGACATCAATGCCCCACCTGGTTTAACAAAACAGGATGAAGATGACAAAACTGGATTTTCTTTTAGTAAAGATGGAACAGCAGCATCTATTCCAGCAAAACCTGAAAGTGGCAATGAAAAAGTTGCCGAAGGAGGAGAAGAAAGTGCAATTCCAGTTGAAACGGCGAATACCTCACCTACAGAAAAGGCTGATGAAAAGATGGATGTGGTGGATTCAAAAGATGTTCAATCTACCGGTGCAGACGTCGAAAATAGCAATTTAGTAAAATCTGACAAAGATAACATTGATTCCGTCCGTGAAGTAAAATCTGACTTATGTCTTAGCGATGAAGAGGAAAGTGCTCAAAGTGATAAATCGGAAGAAGAAGCTAATGAAGGAGATAAAGAAGAATCTGGAGAAGAAGACACAAAGGTTAAAACTCCAGTTTCAAATGAAAATGCATTACCTGTACCATCCGTAGATGCTCCGAAGGAGGGTGCTTTGCAAGAAACAGAATCCCCAAATGTAGTTAGCAAAAGCTCAAGCTCAAATGAAATCAGCAACCCAACAGAAAAAATCGCTGTCGATGAAAACAATAGCAGTCCAGACATCACAACCAGCAGTGATGTAAAATCTGACGTGGGCAGTGACTCGCCAGATGCAGTTGAAAAAGTTGATTCCTTGGCATCTGACAATCCTCAACCAAATGCAATCACTGACCTCGATCCTTTACCAAATCCCCAGAAGCTTGATGAAGAACGTCCTATTATCAAAAATAAGGACGTGATTGAAGTTGAAGACCAAGATGATTACTTAATGTACCTAGAGGATATTTTGAGTTCTATTCACCAAGCTTTTTATAGTCTCCAAAGTGACTTGAAAACTAGGGGAGAAAACAAAGTTCCCGATGTGAAAAATGTGATACCGTATGTTAGAAAGAAAGTACTAAAAGTAAGCAATGCCTTATCTATTTTAAAGTCTTTTGCAAAAGGCAGAAAATGATTTATGATGTTTTTTGTGTTCTGTTGTTTTACAGAATGTGAGCATAGTTTTTAGTGGAGTAGTCCCTACTGAAGTTCCGGTAAATGAAAGGAAAAATACAAAGGCCTACTGTGTAGCAGCAAGCTTGGGTGCTCATATTTCTGAAAGGATTATACCTCCAAATAAACCTTCGGGTTCAAATGAAATCCCAACCACTCATGTTGTTGCTGCTAGATTGGGGACAGCTAAAGTCAATGAAGCCCGAAGATACAAAGGTATTCATGTTGTCACTCCAGACTGGCTATGGTGCTGCTCAGAAAGATGGAAGCATGTGGATGAAAGGCTATTCCCGTTGTACAAGAAGTCGGTTGTTAAACGTAATCCACCTTCTCATTGCACTAGTCCAAGCTCGAAACGACGAGAATTTTCCTCAAATTCAAATGCTGCAAGCTCTTTCTGTAAGCAAAAGTTCTTAGCACTATTTTGAAACTGCAGTTTTTTTCATGACTGCTTCAAGCTAAAATTAACAGAATTTTATTTTTGTAGCCAAGAATGGCCAACGGCCGGCGGCTAGAAAGGAGAGAACACCCAGTGGAAGATTTATGGATACAATCAATCCCCTACTTTCATTTTCAATGGATGAAATAGAAAGCATGGGCCATGAGGTGGACGACATATGCAATGAATCGGAGAGTAGTTCCAGTGATGATGAAGATGAAATTTTTAAAGAGAAAGTCCTTAGACGAAGAAGTAGTCGAAGTAAAAGTGAAGAAATAATATCTGAGCTAGATCAATCTGTGTCTGAAGTTACAAAAGAGTCATCCACTACTAGTGATACAAGTAATGTAGTTTATATTGCCCTACTCACATAAGTTAAAAAATAAAGTTTTGATACATTATTGCATAATTGTATATTTTAATATTTTAGATGACTCAAATTCTGAGACCGGATTGGACTCAAGTGAACCTATTTTATGTAGGAAAAGAAAACGGGGTAACAAGACTGAAACTGAAACCGAAGACGAACCGTTGTCAGCAAGATTCCGTCGCGGGGAACCACTTCCAAGTGAAGTTGACTACTTGAATTTAATGGCAACTTCAGATGATGATGCAACCAATGACCAGAATGACCAAGAGGAAGAATGGATGGCTCAAGCTTTGGAACGGGAGTTTCTAGACGAAAGCTCACGAGATCAGGAATAATATATAAGGTGAGGCTAGCGTGAAAAATGAATTGATTGTTGCAAAAACGTACAATTTTTAGCTAAGAGTTTGAAAATATTTAATTTAGTTTACATTATATAAGTGGATAGTTTTTGTAAACCTCTTCTGTGCATGGGAAGGCGTATAGTAGATTTGCAAGCACTGTTTTTGTTGTATTAAATTTTCGAATTTGGGATTACTAATAGGACCTACGTACGATTAGGTGTTCTACGTATTTCTAATTTATGTTGAAATCACTTGTCTAACTTCTATTAATTTAATTGTTTGCACATTCTTGGGAAAAATTCTATTTGATGTATTAAATTCTGGTAAAGGTAGGATAGATTACTACTCCAGATTACTCCTATGTATTTGCTCAAGTATTGAGTCAACTCATCGTAGTGTATCGCAAGTATCGCTCCTGGAACTCAGTGTAGTAATCAGACAGACGCTAAATCATATCCCTGGTTAATTTTATCCCCTTGGGCGTTACGTCCCAAAACAGCAAACGTGGAAGAATCGGATGGAATGTAAATCACTTTCCACATTTTATTCAAATCTTTGTCGTAAAATCTAAAATGTTCTTTGCTCTTTCTACTCACATAATTTGACAAAATGACAGATTTGTGTTTCACATATCTACAACATTGTATGTAATGGCAACGTAACGCATATCCCCGGGGGATCTAGTTCCAGAGTAGATGCAATATACTGAGATGAAACTACCAGTGAATCCCTTCGAAATTGAGGTGCAATAAATCAAATTTCGAAACTTGTAATTTACCTAATGAATGACTAATCTTAAAAGCACAATGATGTACATAATAATATGTTCTTACACATTGAATTGACAGTAATCAAAGGGATAATTTAATTAAATATATTTTGTTTAAAAGATCAATTTGTGTAAAAAATTTAGTTCCACAATATGCATAAATAAGTCAAGAATGGTAAAAAGGTTTGAAAGGCATTCGCTGTTGTTGACTTTCCATTGTTGTAGAATCCTCCATATCTATCTCCATAACCATATCTATTACCGTATCTTTGCCTCCTCTGATACGTCTCAGTAGCGAAGCAGGCAGTGTTCTCCGCATTGCTCAAGTATCCTTACGGTGAAAAGTACCGGAAATAAATTTTAATAAATCATCAAGCAATTGAATTTTCCGACGAAACAACAACCAATTTATCCTTTGTTACCTCTATTGCATCGACATCGAAATGTAAGGCTAGAGTCGTTTCGTGTACAAGTTGCAAACTCTACACAATCAAGTTTATAGTCTTTGATTAAACATCCAGAGTTCACCTTCGCCCTGCATTTTCCAGCTCGATAAATTGTAAGTGGGACGATGCAACCACACCTTCCTAAACCAGGAACGCAATGCAGCCCCCCTATATATAGATGAAACGAAACGACGGTTTTTACATTCTGTTTAATTATGATTAAAATATGGTTCATTATTAAACGCTATATTTTATCGCTTATACTTAAAAGTAGAAACAATACTCACTATTATCATCACAATACTTCCACTCTTCTAACCGACTTGTAAATAAAGTTGGCTCGAATTCAACAAATTCGCACTCATCATTATAGTCCACTGTTCCAAAGGCATTAATATCTCCTGGTGTATCAAGGAGTATCAGAAATACCATGAAGCCTAGTAACTCCCCCTGAAAGAATTCATTGCTATAATGAATAAATTAATTTTACAAAGTAACACGCCAACGACATTGCACGCAAATGTTACAAACTTTTCTATAAGTTTTACTTTTAACTATTGTCATTTGAGAGAAAAGCTCAGAAAGTCCAGATGGATTTTATTCCAAAGAAACCAATCGAGAGAAGTTGCTAAGCTTCTTTTCCAGAATATATTAAGGCGTTGTTAGTCTTGTTAGGAAAGAAAGACACTTCAATTTCATGACTTAGTCCCATCCATCTGAACCAAACTGTACAACTTGCTGGCTGATTGACTAAGCTAATTCTAATCCCTTGTGTCAATATATTTCTTAATTTAAGTCTTTACCTTATGCATTATACACCAAAGGTTGGAATTAATTCATGAAGTGGCTTCCTTCGACTCTCATCTGTTGTAAAAGCGTCTATAGGTAGGGACCGAAACTCTGAGAAATAGGGCACAGTCAGGTATCGCTGTGGTCCACGTTACCACACACAACTAGGTACTAAATATACCTTTCAAGAAGTAAGTCTTCTCAACTGTCTTAAACTGAAGTGGAATAGATGAGGGTAGCCAAGTTATGTAAACAGGGATTTACTCTCCCTCTAAAGATACTTCCGTACGTACCTGAGTATCTCCAGCTTTTATGATATTGCAGGGTAAAATTGTATAATTAGATTAGTTAAGACACAGCATGAGAAATAATGAGACCCTGTGAACTATGAACCGTTCTTGAATAGTTTTGAATCCTAAAGGGATGTTATTAACCACTGGTTACAAACAAGGCAGTAATGTTTTCATTTTATTAGCAACTCAACCTTACAGCAGCTCTAAAGTCTTAATACTTATTCAGGTGACTCATTCATTAACCATTCATTAGAGCACCTCTTGACTATATACAAGCTTCACTTCACTTACCTTTAATACCTGTATATCTAGACGTAATTGCATCTTTCATCACATCTTCTGCTTCCGTTGTTCTGACTCACTATATGCGTAATATTTAAATTTTATATATAACAATATCAGCCTAAATAACCTAACATTCATCCATCTATATTATCATCATAATGGTAATAGCCTAAAATATTATGACAAGGGGAAATGCACACAAACCTTATTAGGAATATTAGAAGCATGGTACATAAATAAGGTCTCTAGTATGGTAAGCGGCCTTCTAAAGTGTTTACGATATTATTAAATCTCATCTTAGTCTTAACTGATGCTGTCAGTGTCAGGCTTTTAATATTTCTGTAAGAAACATTACTAATATAGTTAGTGTTCTTAGGAACTAGATGCATATTATATGGACCGTCTCAAAATTCTTAGTATTTTTATATCAATAAGCACTAGTAATATGCATCATGTTACGTTAAAACCTTATATAACTAACTTGAGATCTTTTTACTTGGTCTTCATCTCATCTCATCTTCGCATTCATCTTCACACCACGAAATTACTGTTTTGCCTTGGAAGAAAGAAACGCAAACTAACTTGAGAAAAAGAATTAACCTCATCAGCTCTATTCTTTTGTATAGGGGGTTTTTAATAATGGTTATAATATTGGCTTATTCATGCTGTGTCATTCATTAGTATTCTGTCTGTAAACAAGCACGTGTTGTATCCTTGTATCATTGGACTAAACTAACAAACTGTATTTACTACTATAAGTAATATATTATAACAACTTTTACAAACTCGGTGGTATTATAATGATGCTTATTATGGTTTTTTAATGTTTACTATCAAACCCAAAGATAAAGGTTGCTACATTTAAACTTCTGCCTTATTATTTGTTTCTTTGCTGAGGCAAAAGTAAAATACATCATCAGTTGTGATTACGGAAAAAGGATTTTAGGAAACAAAGAGATGAAAAAGCTGGAGTCTCTTATTATGCATGAACTAATAGTAGATCTTGTTAAAAGTTAAGTAGTCTAGTGAGTGAAGGGTGGTTTGTATAATCGTTTTGAGCTTTAATAATCTTTTACAACACATGAAATTCATGGGAAATTGTACAATGGTGTCCATGATTAAGACGTGATTATTCAAGAAATAACCGTACTATGTTTTCTGTTATGTAAGAATATCCCCAATGAAGTTCTAAGGAAGTCAAAATTTTCCAGGCCAGGCTAGGGTTTATTATTTTAGACCGAACTTATTTCCTATAATTTTACAATATCAAAGTCAAAATGATAAATTCTTAATTATCTCTAAATCTCTACTAATGGTATCTCATACTTATGTCGAACAACAACCGTTAGTTCATTTCAAAACTATAATTTCATGTTTCATTATTTTTTCGCATCTGGTTGGGAATATCTCAAAAAAAATGCATAAATGCATTATTACTTTCGTCCCAAAACGAAATGTACTTACTTTTACTCTTAAAAGTTATGGATGAGATATTCGAATGCAACAAATATTGAGTATAAATGTTCTAAAATCAAATTTTCTTTTTTCTACAAGATTAAATGTGAAAGCATTCCAGCCATTCTAACTTCAAACTGTTTAAGTTTATTGCCATATAATACAATTTAATGTAAACAAAAAATGTTCAGGGAGACAATACCATATACTGCATGATGTACTACAAATGGCGTTCGCACGTTTCCAAAGAAATTCCACCCCTTTCCAAACCCCCAATTTTGTGATCCTAGATTTACTTAGTAGATGTGAAATGGTGTAGAAGTTTTTTGGAAGGAAGGATATTGTAGAGGTTCATAACTTGACTATAGGAGTTCCTCTTCCTCTCTATCCCAATGACGCAGGTAATTATCTTGACGCCATAAAATGTTTGGAAACCAAAGAGAGCGACAGAAGAGGAAGGGAGCGGACACTTCGCGGAACAACCAAGCCAATACATACTCGTACTTCTTAAACGGAAGGGGTCCACTCTACAAGAAACAAAACCAAAGTAAACCAACAATTAAGATGACCTATATCTCAAGTCAAGAAACCAAAACATTTTTAGTATGCGATATTTGACAAGGAGATAGCTTTTACAATTAGGCCCAGGCCCTTTAGTAGATTGAACTGGGTGATTGTGTACCATTATTAATTATTACCTGGATAGAACGGAGAAGCATCCAATCTAAGATACACCAACTGAGCAAATGAATCAGAAAGAAGACGATAGGATCCCATTCAAAAAGAATTTGGATAGATAAGCCTGCAGAGATGCCCAGCAACATGCACTCGGTAAAGGGTTCAGCCAGAATTATAAGCATAGGTATCATCGAAAACTTCAGCTTGGTCCACCTTGAGATTCTCGTTTGGAAAGATTGAATATCACAAAAGCCAGAATTTTGCCAAGCTGGCTGACTAGATAAGGAAATTTTCCACCCTTGACTCATTATTGATTGGGTAAAAAAGTAGTCTTCAGCAAGGTTGTAACCAAATTCTTTGATCCCCCCGGCCTCTTCTAGAAGTGTCTTCCGTATTAAAACTGACATCCGTGCAGGGCAGCTGATCCCTAAGCAGTCCGCTACCAGGTACATCCAACCATGAGATGTTCCAAAGTAGACCTTCTCAACGATAGCAGGGAAACCGGCTCGATCGCATACAAAAGGCATTTGGTGCACAAGACCTGTGTTATCATCATCCATGAAGCTCACCATATCTCGCAGGGTGTCTTCTTTCATTCGAATGCTGCTGTCAGAGACGAGAATCAGCTCATTTTTGGCAGCTATGTACGCCGACTGCATATTGTTGATTTTTGGATAATTGATCCCAACTCTTTTGTCTTCTATAAAAATTTCAACATCTGCGAGAGGGTATTTGGTTATGAGATCTTTAACAATCATTATTGCTGGATCGTTTGAATCTTGAACACAGAACAAGATTTCATATTTGGGGTAAGACATAGTAAAAAATGTTTCCAAGTTTGATTGTAAGTTGGGATCAGTTCCGAGTAAAGGTTTAATTATTGAGACTCCTGGCAAGAGGACGGTTTCGGGGGACACTGGACTTCTCTTTCGGCGTAGTCTCCAGAAGCTCCATCCAAATGCTATAAGGTGCAGTGCCCACATTCCGCACCAGAATATGAAGAAGAAGATCACGAATACATTCGTAGTAAAAATATAAACTAAAGTGTACATAATACAATTTTTTTTAAGTTTTAAATTTTATTTGGGAACTTTTAAACTATCCAATATTTTTCCTTCATCCTTTTTCATCCATCATCATCTCATCATCCATCCATTTCCAAGTCACAAATGTTTAGAGTCACAAGTGTAACGGTCACAAATGCACAGTCACAAAAGTTCAGGGTCACAAGTGTTCCAGAGTCACAAATGTATGGTCACAAATGTACGGTCACAAGTGTTGGGTCACAACTGTATGGTCACAAGTATCCGGTATTCTTCTGGGAGTATGGCAGGTTTGAGAGTTTTTTTCAACTGAAATATCAAGTACAAAATACTACTGTTGAGTTAACTAAATAATTCATAATGCAAATGTGAATGTTGAATTAGTTGAATGTCCAAAAGAAAAGTACGATTGACGATTGGTACAATCTGATCTGACCAAAAAAAGGCGAATTTACCCACCAGCACCAGCACCTGCACACACCTTGACTGCATCGGTCGACTTGGCTATTGTGCATTGTTAAAAAAGATAAAATTTTCTTACCAATCTACAATTCAAATATATTCTGAAGTATTTGAAGAGATTTAAATTGATCAAGTGTGACCAACGTCCAGGAGTCCAGAGTCCAACTGTTTTTTCCAACTTGCTGCTACTGTTGCGTTGCTGCGCTTTTGAACTGAATTTAAACCCTTCATACTCTACTCCTAGCTTATAATATACGCATTCCTTTTGTTCTCTCCTTTTTTATGACATGACATACCCACCAACCCCACATATCCCAGATGGTCACAAACTCACCACCAAACTCATCCCTTTCCTAAAGAAATTGCCTAAATTCCTAATTAACTATCTGAAAAAAAACACGTGTTGTAACCTTATAAATGCAAAAGTAAAATTGAAAATAATACATCATTGAGGTTGCAGAAATGCCAGACCAGAGTACCTAGTTAATTTTAGGAAAACAGGAGATGGATTTAAAGTCAAGTCTCTAATAATAATAATCTCACAAAAATTTCATGGAAATTACACAAGAAACATGATTAAGGCTTAATTCTTTAAGACTTAACCATATTATGGGTTCTGTTTTGTCTAATTTTTGGAATAGAAGATCAAATCTTCTACAAGTTCTTATGTAGTTCCATACACTATTGAATAAAATGATGAAGTCTTTGTATAGCTTTACTAAGAAGGCTACGTAGGATTAAAACTTCTATTATGAGGAATATTCATATTCATTTGAAATACTGAAAAGAGCCTAGAGTACAAGACAAGATTGAAATTTTACCTCGATAAGATACTTAAAATACTATTTAATTAAAAATCATAGGAATAAAAGGCTTTAGAATATAGTATAGTACTTCACTTCCTATAGTATTATTGGATGCGAATGACAGATAATAAACTATACATGGGAAACTAAATATGTAATAAAATGGAGCAAATGGAAATCATTTTTATAAGCTATAAAAGTCAGAATGGAAAGGACAGAGACATTTATTATTATTTTCTGTTGCTTGGTCTAACAACAGGTCGTTTTCTCTACAAAGAAATGATGATATTCAACGAGAAAGAAATATTTGGCGATGTGTAGGCGTTAAAGCATTTTTTTTCAATTGTACTAGAAAAAGTAGTGGCAGTAGTAGTAATGTGGCATCCTGCATGAGAAGATATAATATAGGTATACACAGGAATCACGTCACGAACCACTTTCTTTGATAAATTTTATCAGGGCGTCACGTACTTTCTCCTGTATGCTGTACGAGCACACTACACACAATTACTGTTATTATACTGCTTTTACTACTAGACTACAAGTAGTAGTAGAAGATTTCCTTTTTTGGTACAAGTGTGCAAAACTACTACTATGGGCTTTATGTACTGTCTTCAGTTCAAAATGTACTGAAGAGAAGGTCAGGTCGCTATCATCATCTGATAGTAATAATAACAATATCATATAAGATCCGCTCTTACCACTACGGACTATTTATTATGGTACCATTATCATCCTCTCAGTCTTTACAACTATGCAATCCATACTACCTGTCAGTCTTATGGTTTAGAGATTTCATCAAGATGAGTTTAATTAACAGTTGAACTTCTTCGAAACATAAATATTTGTGAATTCTCCAATTATGACAGTGTGTATAGCGGATGTATATTCCACCTACAATACCTACTTCTGCGTGCAATCTACATTTTAATTAAAGACCTTGAATGTATTCGTCAACCAGGATGTTTTGACTATATTGTAGCGTTTACAGGTGAACTTTGTAATATTTAGCAAATCTATCTAGAAATGAGCTGATGAGTGTCAAAGAACATTGAGTATTTGATGGATGCCACTTATGTAAGTTCGAGTAGTAAAGAGCCTTACTTACGCTTGGATTAGCTATATCAAATGGTGAAAACACTAGTCTTGTGTAGGTAGATATAGTAGGACTTGAGCTGAGCTAATGGATGTAGTGAGAATGCTACTATGGGTTTAGGCTTAGGTTTGGGTATATAAATAAATACAGATAGGAAAAGTTACAAAGAGAAAGTAAGTTTGACTCTGGTATTAAAAGGTGAGATTTCATCTATCTGTGTTGAGTGGTATTCCATTATCTATAGAGCTGATCCTAAAGACAAAATACACCTTATAAAGTCATACGGATAATGTATTGTATGTATCTTTGAGCAGATTGCCGACTACCTATGGATGAGTTATCCTTCCGTTCCTTCCCACTTGTCGATTCCTCTCATCAGCTCAAATAATATTATTACCATCTATCAAGTTTTCTATTCTCTACCCACTCAATCCTCACCTGGTTTGATTCTACCCGTGTCCAAAAAGGAGATAGGAAATTTATCAATTTTGATGAACTTATACTAGCTCATTAGTAAGCCAAAAACTTTCTTTGTATTTCCACCGCGGTTGCCTTATTCCTTGTATAATGCCTTCAACTTCATCTTCGTTTCTCTTTCCCTTAAAGCTTTCTCTTTGTACGTTTTAAGCATTTTGCTCCAAGTCAGAAAGGACATGTATAGGAGTTCTACCTATTTCTTTTAGGTATTTTTACTAAGCCATGTGCCATATCCTATTGAAGGTAAGTACTAGGTATTTTATCTTCCAATATATCTGGAATAAAATAGGTATAAATAAACCCGTTTCTTCTTTGCAAGCCGGTTTATGTCTTGTTTCCTTGTCTAGTAGGATTTAATATTTAACTCAGTCTAATGGCATTGCGTTGGTTGCCTTCAGGTAAATGTAAGTAGATTGATGGGCATTGAAAGTTGGCTTTGTAGAGAGTTTGCTTAGAAGGGTTTGGGACTTGTCTCAATTATTTATTCATACTTTACAAGAAGATAGAGAAAGTAGAGCATGCATATAATATTATTATGCATGTGTGTAAACGAGGTTTAACTGGAAGTGTGATTATGCATAATGTAAGAATGTAACTCTAAAACCCTGGACAATAATATTATTTTGGACTGGTTTGGTATAGTTGCAAGTTGCAGCAAACCAGATTGAAAAGTTGGAAATAGTTTTGTACAAACAGGAATTTGAGTATCCGATGCCCTTTAGGTAGTCATAATAATATATTACACTATTACACATGTTGGTAACGATTCTTATCTAATGAAGAGAGTCCACAAGTAAGTACATTTATACTTTGTTTGTGGATTGTTATTATTAAATTATTATCAGGAAAGAAAGTGATTCCACCTGAGGGAGTAAGTACAAAGATGTCAAGAGAAAATGCAGTAGTAGTAGAAACTAAATCTGGAATGACTAGACTTGGATGGACACACTGTCTTTCTCGTCAGTGTAAATTCGATTTTCTCATCTCATTCCTTTCCCCTTCAAGGGTTTGTTATGTAACAAAGGAAAAGGAAGGTATTATCAGAGGTAAGGGATTTCCCTTGGTTTGGGGAAATTGCACAACAATGTAAACTATAGGGTCTAAATATATTTTTCTCGTGTCAACCTACATATTCTTGGTTTAAAATTTATATACATATTGCAAATAAATTTAGACCTACCTTTTACCTATCTTTTATTGACTCCCTGCATCGAAGACAAACATTGAATCGAAGCTGAGGGACATAGAAGACAAACAATGATTCCAAATCCCATGGATTGCACTAATGTCAAGTCAAGTCATTGCATTGATCCTATCGTAGTACTTTTTAAGTACCAAGTTAAACTTAAAGTACACACTGGTATAAGTGCAGAATGCGCAAGAACTACATTTCAGTCGAAACTTCTGCAGAATAACATTTATTATTTAGAAATTTAGTGTTGAGCAAATACACCTAAAGGTGAAGCAAATTGAGGAATAAGGTTGAATCAATTTCACATTAAAAAACATAAGCTTTGCTATAGTTGCTCAACAATTTGCTGTAACAGCAGGGAAGCCATTGCATGGGATGCTTGCTCTAGAAAACAAACATATTACCATATGCGTCCCATCCATGCATAACATAATTCTATAAAATAATAATAACATGGTCCGTTGTCTTCTTTTACATACAAATTATGACCTAGCTAGAAAAAAACGAAATGATGATTGTCACTTTTACCTTACAAAATTACCTTATTATAAATGGAGAAAGCTAAATTCTGCATCTACATCTGCATCAAAATCTATACCTTACCTTAACCTTAAAATACCAACACACAGGTTTAGAAGTGCCTTGTGAGAAACAATGTTCATTTGTGTCCTCTCAAGATGTAAAGGTAAGTAAGGAATGGAGATGTGTGTGTGTGTGTGTGTGAAGAATGAATAGGATGGTTTTAGATTTAAGCCGGTCAAGAAGGCTTTTCCACCTGAGATTACATTGAAAAAGACTTTGTAACAGTGTGCGCAAACTAAAGCCTATAATATAAAACAAGTTTAGAAGGGAAAGCAAGTGAAAGCTGAAATTCTGAACTTACTACTACTGAAGAGTCACCCAAAAAAGATAGGAATACCGGAAAGGGAAAGGAGACACGTACAGTGTACCATAGTATACCTTTGGTGAGCTACTACTACTACTTGCTTGTATTTCTACTATGTACTACAGCTACCCAGTGTGTCAGTCGAAGTACGAGAGACCAGACAGAAAGACAGACTACCACTATACCACCACTGCTTTCTCTTTTCATTCCAATAGCCAAGCTCAACGCTCAAGTTGGAAAACTAAATGTTGAACACTGTTGAGCTATGAATTCATTCGTATTTGTAC
>JAQGAA010001373.1:0-15939 GCA_034696425.1 Isotoma viridis | reverse complement strand
TTAACTAAAGAAACTTGGCCATGAGAAACAAAAGCTTTAAAAGCTAACTACACACTGAAAGAAACCACCACCACCAATGAGATTGATAAGCGCTTATTTGCTTTTACTAAATAAGCTAAAAAAGCTGCATGTATCGATACATACATTGTTGAATTATTTAGTACCTACCTATATAGAAAGACTATACGAGAACTGATTATATAATTTTATACAATATTCAAACCACAATAAATTCCTATATTTATTTTCAGTAAATTATTAGCTTAGTTCCTTCATCCACATAAAACACGAAGTAAACGACGGAAAACGAGTAACTAAAAGTCAAAGTGGTTTTATAGTTGTTTCACACAGAAGAAACTAATTATTAAAGATTCATTGGATTACTTCTCTCTCTCTCTCTCATTCACTTTCTCCTGTTATTTATTCCGATTCAAATAATATTTCAAACAATTCTCTAAACTAATTTACTGCACATATATTATATTAAAGTTTATTTACAGGATATCATGATGTTTCAAAGAAGGATACTGTATGTAAAATACGAGTCCTCCGAGCTAACCCTAGCAATATATGTATGTACTTATCTAACTTTACCGATAACATGTAACTTTACTTATAAATGGCTTTATTTTATTTACAAAACATTCAATAACATTTATAAACTTTATATGTAAGAATAAAGTACAAGTAAATAGTTTGATTTTGTGGAAGAAAGTACTTTTCTCTACTTGTCTAGATAATACTGATTTTCTCAGGATGACTTTTTCTCAAAACTATATAATTAGTGTTTTTCGTTCGTAACTTTTCGATTTTATTGGAAGATGTTAAATTTTAGTTTTATTTAAATATTAATACGTTTTTGCTACTTTACTCTACTAACTAATAATACGTAGAATAAGTTTATACATATTAATTCTACACAGTGTATTCCCTGTCCTTGCACAATCCTCGTTTAACTAAGCCTATTTATGCATAAACAATCAAAATACAGCTTTGATATACGATAGTAATTATATCCTGGATGAATAATTTGCTCACGGTATAATGATTTGGTCTGAAGTTTTCAATATCAATCAGAAACTCTATCTAAAATCTATAGAATCCATTGTATTAGTTTATTTTTCTTCTGTTTATAATAATAATAGCACACCTAAAAGAGTTAGCTTGGTTTGAGATAGAAAGCTATTACTATTTGTTCCAAAGTTATAAGTTAGAATACTCCTGCAATAAAGTCAGACTGGAATGAACTAATATTATGAACTATTAACTAGAAAACTATAAAGCCCGAGACCCGACCCCAGGACCCCACCCATCCTTTTAATATGGCTGAATGACTTGAAGAGAGAGATAGGTTTCATTTCACATTTATTTCGGTTGAGTTTTAGCGAAGCGGAAATCAAAATTTTGTTTCGTCAACTTCTCTACTTGCTGTGTAGTGTACTAATTGAAAACTATTGAAACAGGAGCTCAGGGAAGGATGAGGAGTTTGGAAATAATAATATTCCTGAAATTCATCGATAATGTATGCCATGATGAAGTGATGATGATGATGATGAACTATATAATAGATTACAGATATGCAATATTATGAAGGGGATGTTTGAAAGATTAGAGTTTGCTCTTGGATGGTTTCTACTACTTCGGTACCTTATTAGGTAATAATATACGAGTACAAAGCGATGATGATAGTCGAGTCGACTTGACTTGACTCAAATATTAATATTATTACGATTACTACTGCTAACTATTATTATTATTATGGAATGAGATGACACCGACAATAGTCTAGATCCTAGATAAGAGAGTACCTTTATATATAATAGCTTACATGTGTATAACAACTATATAGTCCATATAGTTAGGGTATCAGTTGTATGCATTGTTTTATACACCATCAAAATCATTGTTGATGTGGATTGGAGGATATGATCGTCAAGAATCGTTATCACGAAAATAATCGTCATAATCATCATGTGAAGTTTGATGTGGTTCATTGCCAAGAGAACTGGAATTTATTTGTTTGATGAATAGGTCCTCCCAAATGGGGTGAATTCTGAAGAAGGAGATTGTGATTATCATCATACTGATGGTGATGCTGGCCATTCTGGTTGTGATGATTATCATTCCTATTATGAGGCTGGGACATTGGGACATGAGTTGGTTTTGGTGTCGATGACGATGAAGAGGATCCTGATGCTCGTTCTAACTTTTTGATGTTACTCAAAACCACTTGATTGTTCGGCTCAATTACAAGTGCTGCATGATAATGGGCTTCTGCCAGCTTGTAATTATTCTGTTCAAATTTCAATGAGAACAAAACACGAATCAATCATTAATGTCATTTTATAATTCACTAGAGTTTTCACTCTAAGCTTGTATATATCAAGAGGTAAATGAATTATTAGTGTTAAATTATAAAGCAGAAGCAAAACCAAGTTAATCTAATTTGTCTCGATTTTCGTGTGAGTTTAGTGTGTCAGTCAGTACTTTCACTGTAATAATAGTGATGGATCATGTTCATGTTAGCTCAATCGTTACCACCCTGACCCAAATTTAATTTACAAATAAAAGTATCAAAATTATTTTAAGCTTAAACTCAATTAGAAGTGAAGTTAGTAAAGTTTCCACTTGTTTTGAATACCCAACGGTTAGCTAGGAAAATACCCGAATATATATTATGACCTACTAAAACAGACAATATAGATTTTAACTAACACAAACTCTTAATTCACACTTTCTTAAAAGCCTTTAACACACCCACACACCCATCCATCCCTTTTCGCTTGTAAGCACTATATTAATAAATAATTACAGTTACTATTGACTTGCATGTGTAGTATTACCAAAGAACAAAGAAAGTCTCAGTTTTCGACAAATGAGAATGAAAGGAAATAAGCTGAGGTAAAAGGTCTATAGAGGCTTATTACTCTCTTTGGGCTTTGTTTATTAGGTTCTTCTCTTATTCTCGTTCTGGTCTGGTTCGTAATGGCAATGATGATGATGATGAGACGAGGAAGAGTGTAAATGAAAGGAAAAGCATAATAGTGGGGGCAATCATGTCAAGATCAGATTCATGAAACTTCCAATTTCCAGAAAGAGAATAGCTAAACAGACAAGTCTCAACGATTTTCTATACAACTGTTATTGGTATAGTAGTAACCACCACCGATATTAAATGTACCACAACTCACTTCTCAATATAAAATCAACCATTTCTACTCAAATCATATTACTGAGTCTTCAAGCCTTTTGCTTTTCTTTTATAATAGAATACTTACTCTACCTGCAACGTAACCTTTCTCTCATCATTTATGAGATGAGATTTGAAAATGTAACCAAGACGGTTGGAAAGTAAGTTCAAAGCTGAAGGAGCAATAGTAGTAGGCAGTAGTGTTGGTGGTGGTGGTGATAGTTTGGTACTTGATGTTAAAGGCACCTTACATCAAAAACTATTAAGGTTTCAAACGATCAAACGTCACTCAATTTCTAAGAACACTTTCTCTATTCATTATATATCTTGTGTATATCTTACACTACTTATATAAGGTATGTAATCGACTTGTTTATAGTAACATCTTTTGACAGATGATGGATTGTTAGAATCCTCAATGCCCTGCTGTTTGCAGTATGAGAGAGATCCGAATCGAACTCACCTTCCTGATTATAGGAAACGTTATTTTGTTCAATAAGAACTACAATAAAGTATATAAAAACTGTTTTTAGGCATTGTAAACGAAATTTTGTAAGCAGAATTTTGTAAAAAGAAATGTTTCATATTCATTACCAGATAGTTTTTTCTATTAAAACTTATATCTGAGTATCAATTAGAAGAGTTACACAAGGACGTAAAAAAATCATTGGAACGGATGCTTCTTTTAGTTCTTAGCTTTTTCTTTCTAAATTGGAGTCATTTCTACCACAAAGACATTAAACAGAAGCTATAAAAGGATGAGACATGCAGAAAAGACGCACTGTTATATTTACTTTCGGATCAACAATTCTTATTTTCAAAGGCATTCACATTGTAGCATTGGTTTTCATGAGCAAAGTTGATAAGGGGGCGAGTAACTACTTTCTGCAAATTGTGTCAAAGAGTCTCCTGAAACTACACACATTTCTCGAAAATCCACCACAAAAGAAATCTTAAAACTTGCTTTCCAGATTTAAATCAATGCACTGTAAAAAAGAAAATATGTAACACCAACTGATTGATGAGGCTTTCAAATACAGATACCAACTATGTAATGTTAAATGCAATAACTCAAGATTTTTTATTTATCTTACAATTAGAGTTTTTCCTTTTTTCACTTACATAATATATGCACATGTCACTGAATACATCATTTGAGTATTTCACAAAATCCCCAAGGCCTTCAAAGAACTGCAAAATTCTTATGGAATTATATAAAGAGCTCAAAAGTCTAATTTTTCACACTTTCCCATCTAACATTTCTTTGATCTATCCTAACTTTATTAAAATTGTGACTCACCTCAAACATTTTCATCATATAAAAAATTTCCAATTCTGTTTTCTTATCTTTTTTACCTAAAATCTTCTGAATTTATTTTTCTTTCCATACTATCAATCTTACTCTACCACTCCAATTAAAGTTATAACCCTGCTATCATAAAACTAAACTTAATTGCACAAAATTCTTTTACACAATACAAAACCATGTTTTGATTCACCTTATAAAGTCATTCATGAATTATTAATAAAAATTGAGTCATATTTTCCTCCAGAAAGATACGCAAAACCCGTTGCGTTGACATAAAAATGTATTCATCTAATAAAATTGCCCATCTCATTTCACCACAGGGAAAACATCCTTACTCGTTAAAAAAAATCAAACATCGTCGTTTCATTCACCCAACCTAGTCCACCCACCCCTTCGACCTATATACACCTTCAAATATCACAGGAAAAAAGTTTACGTATTTTTAGCAGCATTTAGCACAGGCTTTATCATCTTAGATTGACCTTAAACCATAAAACAGAACAGAATAGAAGGGAAACGCACTCTTTTCTTGTATTATTTAGTTTCTTTCTTACTTGAGAAATAGGTGAGTGAGTTAAGAAGTGATAAGTTAACATTACATTTGGCTTGGCATTATTAGTATTTATGATTAAAGGAGTTTCCCCTTATTCCGAGAAACATCGTATCGTATCACATTTTAGGTATGTGGGTGGATGATGGGTGTGGATATAACATGTTAAACATGACCTAACTGAAATGATGATTATACATAGGTGCAGTTTATACGGTAAACGTGTACAGTATAGTGGTGGTGGTAGTAGTAGTTGTGCAGTTAAAGATAACTGTTTTCCTTCCTGTTGTGCTTTGTAAAAAGCAATCATTTTCCTCGATCCAGGGGTCCTCTTCACTTTCTCTTTTACTTCAATAATCTCACCTCATTTTTCCGCTCAAAAGCCACTGACTACCACTATACACAACACACAGCTAACATTTTCCATCTCATTGTGTTCCTCTCTGCCCTTCTGTTTTTGATATGATTTCAAAAACTCATAAAATAATAATGTTAACCTAAGCACAGTAGGTTAACCTATGGATATAATTCGCAGTTTTCCAGGGTTTTATTTCACTTTCGTGGTTTCTTGATTTTGCACAAGTAAAAATCCTCCCATATTCAATTTTTCTTAAATTTGTAAGAAATTTAACTCATTTCTAAAGTTAACTACTATTGCTTCCTAGAAAATTTCTTTATAGTGGATTCAAACCTCATAAAAAGTCCAACTGGACAAGAAGCACAGCCACTCCTACATCATACTTCTCTTTTGATTACATAATTCGCTTCAATTTTCCCATCAAATTGAATGTAAACTTCAAATTTGACTTTTGATACATATTGGCTAACACTATTTATTTCCAATTTCCTGAAACTGATAGAAAACATAAAAGGGAAGTAGGGCACCGCTTACAGGAAGACTGAAAAAGAGATATAACACATTTCCACCAGATATACAGCCTTAAGAGTTAAAATAAGATGGACTTTCTCCTGCCATACAATGATCACCGATAGCGTTCTTATCCCACCCTTGTGAACAATAATACTCTTATTCTCTTTTTGACTCTACGGTCTGTCAAAGATTTATGTCTTGCGAATTCTGATAATAGTATCATTAAATTGAATGAGACAACTTCTCAGCCCGTCATGTCAACTCAATTTCCGTTGACTTATCACCCCAATCTAGACCTTCATGTTTTATTCCGGTTCGACTTCCATTCCATCTACTAAAACAGTGTACGAGTCGTACAAGTAGTAGCCAGCACAGTAATATGGGTGCAAATAAATTTTTGCTCTTTTCCTACTCAATTTCTATTTTCATTCATTCATATCTACAAAATAATCGCATTCAGCTTCCATGCTCCATTATTATTACTATACCATATTCATTATCAAGAAATATATTCAATGCAGAATGCTCTATATAGAACAAGCTGGCTTAAATAACTTGTGATATTTAAATGTAAATTAATGGAATTGTAAAATTTCTACATTCATCTTAAGCATTTCATACATTACTAGGACTTTATGATGAATACGAGAGTTATGTAGCAAAGTAAGTAATATATGCGTATAGTTTATTCATGCAAATTTATATTATACTTTTCCTTGTCACAATGTAACTTTCTTTTTACTGGTTACAAGTTTATTAGATTTTAAGCCTTTTCTGACAGTCAACAATTTGCTCTTGTTAAAACTAAAACTGTCACTACTTCCCCGTTTCTCCCTTTTCTACTAATAAAAAACAATGCGTAAAGTAAGGTCGACTATTTATACAAAAGAATGAAAGAAATCTCACTCGATTTCTCATTTATGTGAACAAGTAGCAATGGGACATATTTGTAATAAAAAATAATTAGTTGTACGGAAATTCTTGAAACATACTGACATGGCATGACATACACAGGAATTAATTTGTCTTTTACACGGAATGAATTCTTTTATGAATAAAAAACTGAAGGTGGGTGAGTTGGGAAAGCAATATTCTATGTAATAGTATAAAGAGTTCCTTTAAATTCATATTTTTCATATATGACAAGGGTGTAGTGGGTGTAGGGATGGAAGGGGCCTAAAAATTAACTTGTGATTTGTAGTCAGGTGCTTTATCTAGATGCGTGGATTAATATCTCAAGATAATTCTTGAGCCTTCGGCGCTGATTTCATTAAGCTTTCTTTCTAAGCAATCTCTTCAGCAACAACTTCATGTACCAAGGTTTGCATTGTTATTATACGATGGACTTTCCTTCCATCTTAGATCTCTGTATGATATGATTGTTCCTTAATTGCAAAACTCTAAAAATAACTTAATGCAAAATCCGGGGGAAAAAATCATGGCTTTTTCTACAACAAAAGTACATACCCTTCCATTAAACTGTTAATTTCTCTACAGCAATGAATCCCTAAAACACAAAAGTCACTTCAAAGCCTTCTTGCCTTGACAATAATAGGTCAAAAATACACTAAAAACCAGGGTTCTTGTACAATTCCATCATTCATTCATGTACACCCCTCACTTCCACCACGAACCACGACATCTTAAATCGTTAAATCGCTCACGCATGAAAAGCATGAAAAATGTTTCCGTCAATTGCATCAATTCCAAAAAAAAAGTTCTTCCAAGTAAGATACAACAAACAAATGCCTCTACCTTATTCACTCTAATTAATTTAACTTCTTACGCTTAATTTACCCTTTCGCTTTACTTTCCCTCTACTATTATTCCTATTATGTGGGAGTAAGTGTGTGTGTTCTAGTTTCAGTGCAAAAATAGTTTTTGCACACACACGCATATCCCGTATACACTGTTTTCTTTATCGTTTAACCCAATACAAAAGTTTGCTTTCACTTCACTGTATAAACAAATACAGAGAGTAGGTAAATCAAGATCATGAAGGGATAACAAGCCATTACAATAATTCCGAGAGTAATTAAGGGTGAACCAAGTAGTAACCACGAATAATGATGAAATTATGGCTCAAGCCATTACTTATTACTGTGTTGTGCCTCACCAGATTCATATTCGCCTTGTTCCTTGCTCATTTTATGCCTCGAGTCCGTTTCTCTGACAGGCTATAATATATATAGTCTCTCACATATATAAATTTCTAAACTGACTAATTGCATGTAGGTTTATATAGTACATTCCACTACGTGTATTTATGTATATACAAGAATAAAATACGATTACACATGTATATGCCTCTATTATGCAAATGTTCACATTTAATATAAAATGAATCACTCTCATGCAATAATAATGAAGTTTTGCATTCATGATTACAAACTGGGGTATAAAAGAGAAAGAAATCACGTAGTAACTCGGCATATATATTTTCTTTTTAAATACGCGAATCAAATTTATATATAAAAACCAAAAACCTTTAAGTTTGTGTAATTTTTCCAATTTTTTCAATATAATTTGAACATTTTTTGCTTTCTCCGTCTTCAATCTCACTAGATATCAGACATAATACTATTTTCGGTATTTTTTGTGTTATTACTTACATAGAAAAGCAATATTATATGTGAGACTGTTTTTTATCATATTGTGTGTGTGCTTTATATATGCATATGCTTTATGCATATGATGATATTAACTAAATTGTATAATTATATTAACGCACCATTTCCCATTTGTGGTCGGTGATTTGGCTACAAGTTTGACTTTATGACTTGCGAAATATGTACGGTTTCCGAGTAATGTTATAACTCAGTGTATATAATAATACTATATATGATACTTATCAAGTCAGAAATCAACTTATAAACATATCTCTCTGCTTCTAGCTAACTGGATTTCGTCGGACTTTCACTTACTTACTTTGTGGTATGGTCGGTCGAACTTACATATTATACGTACACCCTGTTTTCTCAGATATTACACTGAAATAGTAATAATAATACGTGATTTAATATCGCATATATATTCACTCATGAAAGGTTTTCTATTTTCCTCGATTAGTAATGTTATCAACGCTAAAATATTTCCCTTTTATGAAATTGCGATAAGCTTCAGAGATATGCTTCGTTTTATAATCTGCTTTCACTCAAGCTTATTTTCTATATGATTTTATTTAGTTTCATTCAACTTATAGATGGTTTTTAATGGAATCCGATGTTTTTAGCTCAGTGAACCGAGTCTAACTAAATTAATAACCTTGTTATTATTATTATTATAATAAATATACTATTATCAAATGCCGCAGTCGGTATTTATTAAAGCATATTTTATGTAAATGTATTTGTGCGAGTTGCACTAAACATTCCTAATACTGTAATTGATGTATGCATTATGGAGGTTAGTATTGCCGTATTGCTATTTATGAAGCGTAACTACCACTTGTCATAACACATAGAACAAGATTCCTGTTTTAATGGCTAATTTCACATTGAATAGATTGTTTACAGTTAAACAAGAGTAATTAAATAGCATTGTATCAATCATGGAATAATACTTGGAATTGTGAATGTTTTGTTTTATTTATTATACTTGATAAGCCGATAGTTAATTTTCATTTGAATTTGTTTTAAATTAAATTAGGATTATGTAAATCACGGTGTGCGTTGTTGTTGAGATAAGGCAAATGGATATTTTATGACAATTTGCCATGGATGGACCATATCAAAGCTTTAAATGCGTTAATATCTTTCCACTGCTTACTACTTAAAGTAATGGGTATTTTGTTTCCAATCATCTAATACCTTTTCTTTGTGTAAATCCCTTGTTTGCTGAATCTGATAAAAATAAATACAATTGCCAAAAGTCTCTTTTTTCAACTAGGGTGAACTCTTCGTTCTCCATTGATTAAGACACATCCAAATAAAAATAAAGAACCGTTTTGTAACATGTCAATCAATTTCTCCTTCGCTTGCTTTCAAGTTGAGCAAAGCCCTAAATCACTCTATATGTGTACAGGCAGTTAATACACACAGTTGACTTCATTCTCCTACACAGCATTAAAATATAACTAAATACTAACTACAGATAAAGTACATTATTGTGTATATACCCAAAGCTCCTATTTATTTCTAGTAAATCAAGTAAATGAATGAATGAAGTGATTCCGTCAATCTGATCAAGAGTCAAGTCAGAATGTAATGAATAGGAGAAAAGTAATCACAACATGGGGAAATAGGAATTGAAAACAACTTCATAGTTAGAATAGAAACTCAGCAGAAAATGAGTTTGCAAAGAGGTTCATTAAATGTTTGGATCTGACATGTATTGTCCGAATCGCTGAATCGTCCCACTTCATCCATCCATCCCCATCAGCCCTATGATTCCACAGTGTACTTTTGATGTTTAAACTTTCAAGCTGCGAGAACTTTCATGTTTTCCCTAAAATACCCTCACTATTACTAATATTACAACCACCACCACCACTCCCACTACTTTTACTTTAAGCAAAGTCCCCTTCTTCCTTTCTTCTATCAGCATTTGTACAAAATATCTTTTAGGAAGTTTCCCTTCACTACGCACCCTTCCTATTGAACATTACTACTATGAAGTAAATCTCGCGAACTTACTCTTCCGCATAAAATCATATTTTATTTAGTAGCTATTTGCAATCTTGTCGACTTTACGGTGTCGTAACTCCCGTAACTTTATAACGCTTTGTGTGTCCGTGTATCTCCTTACGCATGATGCACCCAGTCTTGTGGAAAATGTTTCTTGTTGTCTGTATATACCTAACAGCTATTAGTTTAAGCTAAAGAATAGTCAAGAACCAAAAGGGTTGTTTAGATTTTCTTCATAATATTATCATTATTATTTTATATTATGTTGTACTTTCCATTGTTGTACTATGCTTGCAGTCCATCATGAAGAAGCTTGTATATACACACAATGGTGGTAGTGGTAGGAGTAGTCGTAGAGTACGTTTTCATAGGTTCGGCTTTCACGAAAAAGGAAGAAGGGATTGAAATTCCATGCAAACAGGGTGTTATTGTGGGAAATAATAATATTTTATGAAGTCCTCATACATTAACTTTGCTACATATCACCTCTTCCAGCTGAATGACCTTTTGATAAACTCTGGCCTTTGTGTTCTTCCTCCAAAGTCTCTCTCTTTAACATCTGAGTAAATAATGTACAACTTTCGATACAAAGTTTTATACGAGTGGCCCGAGTGGGTACAATACCTATGAAGTTTGTTATGAATACACGCATAGTATTTGTACTTGGAGACGCCTACTACTACTACAGGATGAGTTTATATAAAAAAAAAGTACAAGAGGACATAAGAGACGAACAGACTTTCCCCTTTGTTTAAAATTATTGAGTCTTTTCCCTTTATTATTATAAAACCCCTATCTAGCTTTTCCTTTATATTCGAAGCATTTAGTTTCGAAAACTTAAACTCAACTCTTCCCCAAGGTCTTTGTTAGGTTTTTTTAAAGGAAAGGACATACTTGTGTTTTAAGTTGGGAAAGTACAAGTAGAGTCTCTTTGGAGGTAAGGATCTGAGTGGGAGTTTGTATTTGGACAGCTTGTTAAGTAGTCGCGGTCGGAGGGGTCTAACTAGATCTTGTTTCGTATATTTATTTGCACATATTCATATAATATATTTTGTGTTGGAGATGTTTTTTTCAGGTTTTTATTTAGATTTGCACATTTTACACAGCTTATGCTTTTCAAAACATTTTTGAAACAAGAAAAACATTTTGATTGACAAGATGCATTTTGTGAAAACAGCTTTAAATAGTTAACCCAAAAAAGATGAAAAATAACTCACTTAATTTCACGCCTAACAGCATTGACATAAACAAATTATGAAAAACATATAACATCTGACTGGATTTCTTTGATTCCTTTAAAAACTTATTATTTACTCACTCAAAATTAGTTCATCTTCTATCTAACCAAAATTTGTTACAAGATTTGGCAATAATAACGAACTAATGAAAAAATTGCTTAGTAGTACTTCTGACGACGTGAAAATATTTTGATTAAATAAACTTATTGAAGACAAACTTCTTTACATTCGCTTCTAATCAACCAATTTTAAACATCAAACCAAATTCCAAATAAAAAGCTCAGCCCCTTTTGACCAAATTACTTTCGACTCAATTAGCTATGCCGTTTTGCAATTTCGTAATAATTTAAATTCTTTTATTTACTGAAATGAAAAAAGCCACGCTTGTATGTCTAAGGTCATAATTAAGGCACATGAAAACACAAAAATTGCCAACTATTTTCTTGCAGTTAGCATTTCATCATGTGCTAAGCAATGTGCAAAGAGTATCCAGTTTGAAGAGAAAAGATTTTATCCAAACAATAAAATAAATTAACTTTTCAACCCACACAAAATTCAACTTTGCAACTAGAATCCATCTATCATCCCATCTATTCATAAATCGTCACACAAAGACTCCAAGGTAATTTCAGATGAAAGTTGAGCTAATGAAAAGTCTGGACAGATATGAAGAAAAAGCATTCTATTGTTTCTAACCCATACACTGATGCTTGCTTTTAACTTCCCCCAACGTATTTCCCCCGCAGCCTCAAACGCTTAACACAAACATGACATTTACTACCGGATGAAGACAATCATAATATCATCGCTTGGGCGAAATAAACTCTTGTTCTGGTTTATAATAGCGCTATGAATACTCCTATACCTCTTCTTCTCGAACTCATGATGATGATAATGATAACGATGAGAGAAAATATCTCATCTCACATTTCAACAACTGAAATTAGAATCTCGAATGTCGTCAACAGAAAGTTGAAAAAATTAGAGAAAGGGCATCATCATCATGTCATGTCATGGGAATGACTTTGAATATTTAGATTTTAAATAGATGGAAAATTCAGCTATATAAGATAAAGCCCTGATGGTACTTAGATAACTATAACTTATAGACCCCCCCACTACTACTAGTACCAACCATCCGATAAATATAACGTTAATAATAATAATACAGGAGCATTTAGCTTTCTACTCTCGTTGCTCTCTGATTATTACTACATTATCTTTGTCATCATCATCATCATCCTTTTCCTACTGTACATAATTGTAATGAAAAACATCCTGAATCAGAGGAGTCATTCATTATTGCACTAAATTTGGATTTACTTTAAAGAAATTCCTTCAGGCCAAAAGGCTAATGACTTCCTCGAATCTCTTTTGTTATTTCATTTTGTAAACACACTCACACACACACATACACACGCATTTACGTAATATGCGTAATATTTACGCATATCCATATGTATGTGCCCTAACTTTTAAAACTTTTCGTGTTTTACAGGCTTTCATACTCTTTCATCCCTTTTTGACATTTCTAAAAGAACTTGTACAAGAGTAAATAAATAAAGAGTTGATTATAGTACATCAAAATATAGTAGTAGTTATTGACTTCAATGACTCCACGTGCACTTGCGTACAGTTAACCTTTGGCACAAAGTAAACACCTAGGCACAATAATATATATAGTTCAATATAGAATTCACAAATGATTCATTTTCAACACTCAAATTTCGAATAAACCTGATAAAACTTCTTTTTATTTTAAAAACCTATATAGTATTGTAATAATGAAAAGGCAAAGGAAGCCCAGAAAGACACTGGAGTTTGAAGAGATTTAAGTTTTATATAGAGATTTTTGATTCTTTTATCCTTTACATTCTGTGAATCATGTGGGAAATAAAAGGGCTGTTGAGAAGTCATTAGTTATAAGGACCATTAACAGTTCATACGTTGGTTCATTTATCTAGGATAATTTGAATTTTTTTATCTCAAAAAATATAACAAGAGGAAAAAGCTCTTTTGAAAGAATTTCCTTCAAGGCACGGTTTTTCCAACATCTCTTCAAATCATTTCATCTAATATAATAATAATAATTGAGTCAATTCTACTATAGTAATATTATCTGTTCAAGCCTACAGATACAGACTAACTACAATTTAGCAACACTATTGTATAACTAGTTGTGTTTGTTAAGTACTAGTGCTACTGTGACTGTATACTCATATATATCTGTCTAAAGATTCTAAACTACAGGCTACAATTTTGAGTATAGACAAGTAGAAACTATGAGTAAAGCAAAAAAATCTTCCGTCCTGTTATCTTCACCAAGTCAGCTTAGAATCTTATTTAGAAACTAAACTCGGTATTTTTATTTTCCTACTGCACTCGCAAAAATGACTTGAAAATAAGTCTCAGAAAATCTTTTCGAATGAATTTTTATGATATGACGAGTGAATAAATACACAATCATAATATATTTATACGATCATACGAGCAAACTCATGAATAATGTCGAATGTAACACAGTTTGCCAATTTTTATATTTTACACAATTAATATTTTTTCAAATCTTACAAGTGTAAGAAATAGTATAACACTTTGGTGCATAAAAAAACTGAAATTTTGCTATTATTTAAACTGGTCAATTAGATTATCTAGTTCATTATAATTACCTAACTCTAAAAAATAATCTCTCGTATTATAAGCAGTTTTCCCCCTTAAATTTCATCACATCTGTCGTGTTCTGAACATTGAATTTGTTACTGAATCATTTATTTCACTACATTGCAAGTACCCTCTTGCTTAATTAAAATTTACCTAACAGATTGGCAGCGTTCTCTAGAAATCCCCTAAAACATGAAAAACTTCTAATCCATAGAAAAATAGCTTACTCAATTCCACTCCAATTACTTTTATCAATACCCAATATCGTTTATTGATCCAAGCTCCTCTCAAAATGTCAATCAAGTCTACAACTGAAACTTGTGTTGCTTAACAAAAACCCATGAAATATTTACTCCTGTTCCATAAACAGATTTCCCTATTAGGATAATTTCTAATCTACATCAGAATAAAAAATGAGTTCCTTTTTAGATTAATTGATTAAAAATCCCATTCCATCCAAGCAGATGATTCATATTCACCCTCAATCACAATAATTCTAACGTAATAATATTCCAATCAAACTGATGGCAGATCCAAATCTAATCCGGTTATAAATGTGAACGAGTTTATTCATTAGCTGGCCAATCTAGTCTCCAAATTCTAAAAGATTACACACTCTCTCTACACTACATACAAAATAAACCTTCCACTGCAAGACTGTATGCAACCCAATCCACACGCTAAACTCCTCTGAATATAAAAGGTAAACCTTGTCTAGGATAATAATTCGGGGAAAAAAGCAAAACATAATAATAATATGTAAAAAGAGCATGAGAAATCCTCATAAGACTTTAGATATTTTCAATAAAAAAATAATTCTTCCTTTATTTATCTCAAATTTAAGGTATAATAGACCAAAAGAGAAATCCATAAAAGGAATAACTTAACCTGTGCACGATACCAGTATATACATGCCCTAACCTAACCTTTCACTTACATTATATGTAAAAAATATATAAGTGTCATATATAGTACGTAGTAATAATAAAGTATGAATGAAACAGAAAAATGAATTTGTGCATAGTGAAAGAACAAAAAAAATGAGTCGGGAGAACAATGAAGGTTAGTAAAAGTAGTGTGGTAGAGTGTATAGTGAAAGATTAGTTCTAGTAGTAGTAGTAGCAGTTGGAATATTAGTATAAGTAGAAAGCATCATCATAATCATCACCACCACCATCATCATAATAATGATAATAAATATAGTTTATTCCATCTCTCTGTGATATTCCAGACCGAAAGCTAATTTAATACGAGGCAGTCATGCAATGGGATAGAAATGGTAAGAACTAAATGATTCAAAATGATAGGTCTCGTCATCCTGAAAAACACAATTATGACACTTTCACCCGTCCGTTTCTTTCATTCTGCTGTGAGAAATATCTGACAATAATAATAATAAAGTGGATGAAACCCATGTAAAAGTCCGATTGGAATAAAATGCTTAAAAGAATAAAACCAGATACATTTTTTACAAATCCACTGCTACTACTACTAC
>JAQGAA010001372.1:0-15942 GCA_034696425.1 Isotoma viridis | reverse complement strand
AAATGGACGTGATGGTAACGTTGGTTAGGGGTAGTTCAAATTCGGTACCGAGGGTGGGGACAGATTCAGTTCCTACGGGCTTTTTACTATTTTTATACTTTTACTAGTTCTAGTTTCGGTGAAATAAGAGAGGGTGAAAAAAGAAATGGCAGAAATAGTAGTAGTAGCAAGTAGTAATAGGAGAGGAATAGAAAGTTGAGGAAATTCTTGGATTTCCACAACCCACCGAATACTTCGCTACCTATTTTTCATACTCTCGCAAGAATTTAGACTCCAGAGCAAAATCCATTTGCCACAACTGGCAGAAGGGAGTTTGCTTACGCATTGCGTTGGGTTCTTTTGTAGATTAGGGGGAAGGTATGCATACACTTTCATGCTTACTATTAGTCATACTTATAGAGTCATTCAGATTGGAAGTTGCACGCAGCAGCTAGTATCAAGATCAAGATTACTCCGAATGCCAAATACTTCAATAGAAATTTTTGCACTCCTCCCACCTTACTACTTATATTATTATACTCTCCTTATCAACTAACTATGTATCTCGATGTAGTAATTTCACCTCTACTACTACTCCCCACCACTACTACTATAGTATGGCTTCTATATAACATTTGTTACTTAAAGTACGTTAGGGGTTGTAAGTCTGACTGATATACTTCCTAGAATGGGGAAAGTATTATTAAAGTTGGAAGCAGAATGGAAGATGCTGCTACTACTAGAAAATACCGCATGCTTTCTCCTCACTGCCTTGCTTAATCGAATTTTCTCAAGTAAAAGAAGAAACAAAATCAACCCTCTTTTCAGAGAAAATGCACGTATTACCTTGTAAAATAAAATGGACGTGATGGTAACGTTGGTTCGCGGTGGTAAAAGTGGAAGGTGGAAGTAAGAGACGAAAAGGAAATCAAAGAGAAGCATCGGAGGGGATTTTATAAAGTATTGATTCTACACATTTCATAATTATTACTTCCTTGCACCTTTCCAAACACTTATTGATCTAACCGGAATAACTATATGAGCTTTCATGTCCCCAGTAGCCTAGCATAGGATATAATTAATATTATCGCTTTGCTTGATTTTGATGAATGATTTTAAGTACAGAGTACAAACAAAACCTTATGCAGAAAATCTAAGCTTCGGTTCCTACATCAAACATCATTCTGTAGAAAATATTAAAAATTAGTTTTTGTCAAACATTCCATAGGCTGCATGAAATAAAATAAATACCTGGTTTCCTATTAATTATCTAGGAACGAGCAACCTGGTCATTGGAAATGATCGGTTTATATATCAGGCGATGCTAGATTTAAACTAATTTTCAATATTCCCTACAAAGCATTTCAGACCTCTTATATAATAATTGCTATAATCCCTACTGATCTTCATATTTATTACCTTAAATGCATTTCTTACAATGAAACCCCACCCGATGTAAAACTTCAAATCCTACAATTGTAAGTAATCGCTAACTAAAATCGCTTTGATTCCCCCCTTAGGAGCCGGTTCCATAAAAGGCAGACGAAAAATATTTTTAAAAGAATTTAGAAGTTTTTAATCTGAATTAAAATGCTATATAAAAAACCTTCTAAATAAATATTGTTTTAGGTAGCTAAATTGTGTTATTTATTATAATTAAAGTTTTATCTACTAATAAAAAGTAATCAATCAAATGCATCATGCAGATATTAAAATAGACACACACATACACTAAATTCATAAAGTCTGAAAATGTAGTAAAAAATTACCCTCCGTTGATGAGCATCTTTGATGGAGTAAATAAACAAATCTTGAATTTGAAAACTTTTAAAATGACTAAGAGCCAATTTTTGTTTGTTTTATTTTTAATAGACCAGATTGGGTAGTATAAAGTGTCCAGGAATAATTTACATAATTGTAAGTCTTATTCTGTATTTATTGCCGAAATAGTTTTTGTTGAATTTTAATATTGCAATTTTTATCAACACCCACAAAACTGTACATGTATGAATAATCTCTTTTATTGTTCTTATTATGACGGAATACAAATATTCCTCATGTCAAAACTTTTCCTTGTTGATTGAAGGAATTTAATTACTCGAAGTCGTATTGAGTCGTCATTGAGAGGATAATTTAAGTAACTAGATAAGAGTAACTTAACTTTGTACACGATCGAAGACACTAGTAAGTTCCATGATAAATTTCCAAAATCAGTCGATATCATGAAGTATTATTTGGTTATTTTAATTATTTTAAGTATTTTTCCTACTTTTCCGATAAAGATATATCTTTTACAGTCTCAATGTCTCCAAAAAATAATTGTAAGTTTAGTCGCAATTTGAACACCTGACAATTAAACATGAATACAATATTTTAAAATATGGCAATTAATTAATCAGACTTTTTGGAATCGATACGTTACGTATGAAATTTTTATTTTATAAAATAAACTCAGACATTTTTCCTATAACGCCAAAAACCAACGTTTTTGCACCATGCAGATTCTCTAAATGTCAAAAGTCTATGTATTATAAGCTTCGTCTTGTCCTCGTATTATCTAAGACAATTTGACAAGTATTTAAATATTTTGCACTATTTTATAAGTTTGCTAATTTTTATTAAATTTTGAAATAAATTTGCAATGTCCAAATTCAAACAAATGATTTAAAAGTATCAACAGAGCAGAGAACTTAAACGCACCAGGGTGAAAATGCGAATGGAATACAATATATCGTATCGTGGAAACTTAAGTTGCGTTAAGTTGCGTTGGAGTAGGGTTGGACTTTTGGAAGGGAAGTGATCTCAAAGCGGAATGAAAAAATTTTGTGAAATAGTTGCAATTTATAAATCTGAAGGAGAAGTCTAGTGGGCAAGTACTGATTTTGGTTGACTGACTTGACTGACTATGTTATGTTGGGCTAAGTTCTTGTTTTGATAGATATTTTTCACTAAGTTTTAGTTAATAGGCTTTATTGTATTCAGCGTTATTATTATTTTTATTATAGTTCTTTAGAATTCGTATATATTCGTACTTATTATAATCCTACATTATATTAGTAAAAGACCTAAGATATTATTATAATAACATAAGAACTTGTGAAACAACACCCTCTCCATGTTTTCCGTTGTTAAACCACTTTCAGTCTGTTTCTCAAACTATGATTTCCTATCTACCTACCTATATTTTTCATTTATTCGAATATACCTAAGGTTCTTTGGTATGAAACTAAATAGTAGACCTTTCTACCTAGATATGCCTAGATTTGTAGTAAGCACTGAAAAGATTTCCCTTATTCAGAGACAACATCAGTAGTGTCAAGTTTAAGTGCAATGCATGCAACCTATTCTACACACTAATGCAAACTATAATGATGATGATGATACTGGAATGAAATAAAGCTGAAAGTTTCCTTAGCATCATACCCATGCTACTAACTACAACACCCCACTGAAGTAGAAATGGTGATCTTGTAATAATAATGCAATGCAATAGTAGTAGTGGTTTTTAGTTAGAAGAGAATGCAACTTTTAAATCCAGAGTGAGTCAAAAAACACACGGAGTATAGGGTTCCTCCGGCTAAAACTCATTTAACAAAAAGTTCTTTTATCCAGAGAATGACTGAGAGACTGAATTACAATAGTAAAAACTAGTATATTGCATTTTATATGAATTTTAGTTTCAAATAGTATTAATAGCAGAGGATAATCTACAGGGTTTTCTTACATGCGAAATTCTATCACGAATAGAGTGTAGTAAAAATCCCCCACGCATTAAACTTACGCATTATGCATACGCATACATATTATGTCCTTTGTACAAGGAGTTAAAATGTTAAAAAAGTCCAAGCCAAATATGCCCCTACCCACCCCAACAAGAGGAAGGTTTTTCGTTTCGGGTTAAAATAAAACATAAGAATTAATACAAAATTTTAGATGATGAAGTGAAACACCCTGTATTGCATGTTTAAAAAAATACTATTGCTAACCTTTTGGACATTAAACTGCAAACCCTTAAACACAAAGATGACAACCTTTTAACTTAATCTGCTCGTTCTTGAAGTTTATCCTTGAAAGATCACAGATGAACAACCCAAAATCCACAAAAAATAACTATATAGAATGTAATAAGTACCCAGCAAATAAATAACATACCTTTCTATTTTTTGCCTGAAAAAGGGCCCTTGGAAATTCTACACCTACACAATAAGAACAATGGATTCAGCAATGCCAACTGTTGTTTGCAGTCCTGTCCAGTATAGTATAGATATGCTGGAGTTTATGTGCATTTTCTACCAAAAAGGGAGAAAAATATCGAGATTTGAGACCTTTGGCCTCGATACACACTAATAAATCAAGGAAATAATAACAAAGCCTTAAGATTTAACGATTTCAACGACCTTTGTAGTAATTGCAATTGTAATAACAAGAATATATATATTACAGGAAGGAAGACGAAATCTGACAAAAATTTGAATTATTAAAAATTAGGCTAACTTAATAAGTAAATTTGAGTAGGGATTAAATATCGAGACATTTTCAATATATGCTTTTGTTAAGCTAGACAAAAATACTACCCGGAATCTTTTTATCCAAGCAAATAATATTCATACCCGTTGCAATAATAATAACAAAATCTTATCTCATGGAAAACTCCTTGTTCTTATCATTTTAAGTTTACTTAAGAATACTCATTTCTTTTGAAGAGGGTAAAGTGCATGTATTATAAATTGTAAGCAAGTGCATACAACTCTCATATTATGCCATGCCATCCATCCGTCCATCCATAGTTTATACAATTAAATGATGATAAACAGCAGCCATGCAGATGAAACCATTTGTAACTATCATTAGTGTAAAAAATGAATATATATTATACGGAGAAATTGTAACATGCATAAGCTGAGTGATTGCTTAAAATTATTTTTCTGTATGGAAAATATATTTTCTGCCTTGTTTCTTTTTCGATACTACTGACTGATTATTGAAGATGACTTTGAACCTTTTTTAGGTTCCATTAATTTTACTTCATTACTTATCAAATAGCAATGGAAATAGCAGTACCATACCAGTAGTAGTAGCAAAATGATGGCTTATTTTTAAAGTTTTAAGATTCGTCTATGTATATTCATATTAATTTAAACCAGTCTGAACGAATAATAAAAAGTTAAGTAGGATATGGAATTATATTTAAATTGAATGGAGAAAGCGAATAGAACTTGTTAGTAGTAGTAGTAGTATATTGAGAAATAAGACTTCTGAATTTTGACTCAACACTCAATGCCTTAGCTATATAAAATAGCATTATAATAAATTGCTTGATAAAAGCACATGTATAAGATGTATAAGGGTGGGATAAATGGTATAACTTTTTTATTAGATTTGCGTGCTATGAGCGAGTAATGAAGTTTTGTGAAAATAAGGAACTATGAGGCAGAGTGACTATATAGTTCATCTAAAACATGATGTATATTATTTGCTTATACTAATGAAATGATGTGTTGGATATAGGATAATTTACTTATTGAGAAGAAATTGAAGTTTGGAAGGAAGAAGCTCTTTCTACTTGGTAGCTGGTTTATGCTGGATTTTTTATAACTTTTACAGGGGGGACATGTCCATGAGACTAGAACCAAAGAGGGGTTGGGTTGTCTTGAATATTTACACAAAATATTCAGGGTCAAGGCATGCATTTACAAAAGGCAATTGCACAGACCTTATTACACTATATGGGGATCATCATCATCATCAAATAATCATTGTGAATTAAATAGATAAGGGTGGATGGATATAGACTTTCTTAAATGTGCTATAAATTCAATAGGTTTGTGTAAGCTAATTCCAGAGTCCAAGAAAAACAGGACAACATGAAAAAGGTTTACTCATCGCAATCTCAGTCATTGATAATTGATAATAATAAGTATCAATCTATTGGATAAACAAAAATTTTGTTCATTGTAATTTAGTTAGTTATTATTATTGCAACGTAGACAATTGCATATTGTCATAAAACAAATACAAGATATCATTATCACGAGAATAAGAAATGCTCCTGACGTGAATAATGTGATAATGCAGCTAATAACAAAACTGTGTAATCATCGACACCAAAACCTAAATTAATATTAATAAATAGCAAAGCGTCTGTAATATTTAGTTATTGATAATTCTAAAATAGGTAGTATCAAATAGGCCAAGCAGGCAACCATGCACACACTCAACATCTGTCAATTGGTCAAAATGTTCCTACCAACAAGCACTGAACTAGCATTACTTACTGAACTTACTATTGCATCAAACTATTCTCGAACTTCTTATCTTTTTATATATGGCTAATAATATTTCATTTTTAAAGTTGAGGAATGATAAGACAACGCAACCCAAACTGGCCATCATGTCTGGCTAATCTTGAAAGACAAAGGAGAAGATAAGGTGAACTTACTTATTGTATTCTCTAATTCTCTATATAATACTGATGAAAATAATATTAATATCATCTCATGCCATTAGTACTGTAGCGGATAGAATTAAGAATAAGAGATAGAGAATAAACAATAAGTATGCAAATAGACGTGCACATTTAGTTATTCAGAATTTCAGAAAATAGAAATACGAATTAGGTGGATCGGATATGAGAGAGGTTGGCATTTGTCAATTATATTGTTGAAACGTCTAACTCATAAAATCACGCAATGAAGAAACAGTGTGGGTTATATAATATACACAGATTACAGTATTTATCGTTAATACCATTTAGACATCATCTACATATAACATTAGCATGCAACTATTGTCACTTTAAGTGAATCTTGAGTGTATATTTCTCTCATAATCGCAAAGACAGTTAAAGTTGCTAATGATTATTGTGAAATAATAAAAATATCAAAGTGAAATAATAAATGACTCAGAATTCACATTAGCATTATAGATTTAAGTAAAATAAACAAGAGTTTGAGTCTGCTAATCTTTACTCAATAGTATCAGTATCAAGAAGAAGGAAACTCATGTCGTTCTCAAGAAATTCATAACCTTAATAATTGTTATCATCATTATTGTTCTACTTAGGTAAATAACGGTTGTATTATATGAAGACAACAACTTACCCAAATCATCCAAAGAAAGGAAGTATTCTATTCATTTGGGATGTTGATCTTGCTTAACCTTGAAACTATATACTGATTGACAAATAAAAATTGCCTGTTTAGCTTTATAGAAAATAAGAAATCTTTCCATTATTATGATAATATATTTTGCCATTAAAACTACAACAGAAAAACAGATGTCTTTTTAAAATGTAAAATGCACATTTCGGCTGTTTAACAATCCAATGCACTTTTTGAGACATGGACTTACATTACATGCAAAATAGCTTTAAGGTTAAAAAATAATAATACAAATACAATGAGAAAAGGAAGGTCAGGAAGTAGATCTTAGAATGATTCAATGACAAAATGACAATTCGTCAAAGCTAAAGGTATGAAAACAAAATATGCTTTGGCTATGAGTCATTCGTCAGGGTCAGTATTTCAGAGTTTTCAGGAAGAATAGGACAATTACTTTGAGAAACCTCAACCCTAATCTCTTCAAACCCGACCAACATCATTACCAATTTCGTATGCTATTTCACTTTCGCATAACAAAGATTTTACAACCAATACCATAACAGCCAACAAGAAAGAGGGCTATTTATTGTACGCAATTGCACTAAAAGGTCAGGATTTTAGAATTCTTGGGAAAAATCTCAGGAAATGACTTTAAAAAACGTCAACCCTAATCTCCTAAAACCTAATGATATACCTACCAGCCAGCTTCATCATCAATCTTACAGTATGCTTTTTCATTTATGCATAAAAACTATTTTACAATCAAGAATTACAAACAAGACGCATATGCATTGGATTTTAGAATTCTTAAGAGATGCTCATTCACGTTTGCATAAAAACACTCTATACACAACAAAGAATTGCAAATATGTCTGCCGCAAGAGATTTTGCTATAGACTTTTTTGCCAGGGTTTTGCTCTAATATGGCGAAAACCAGAAGGGGTAAATATTCGCAACAACTTGCAAAATACAAGAAAAAAAGAACATGGTGGTCTGGTGGATAGTAAGTCAAGAGGATGATAATATTTCGCATTAGCCTGTATATTATGTATGAGCTTATCTTCAGTTGTTGGTTGTTAGTTGTTCTTGTTAGTCTAGTCTATCTATATGTGTGGTCACTCTAGTATCTCAACATACCCCTTCGATGTAGCAAGCTACTATTACCACTATATATAATACTATTTAACTATACTACTATCAAACATCTTCTTTTGTATTGTGATTTGTGAAATGAATGAAAACGTAGAAACAAAGAGGCGATAAGAGGCGATATGGTTATGCAAATGCTCATTCAGATTGAATAATTTTTGAATTAATTGAATTTAAATTGACTTTTATAACTCACCTTAGGATTAGCAAGTTTCTTTAATAAAAAACAATCTCGTGTCTGGTCCTTATCCAATGAAAAAGGTCCAGTCTGGTCCAGATTAGTAGTAGTGAGGTCGCTGTTTCCCTTTGCTTCAGGGTTTTTGTCTCTTTAATGAAGATTTGTAAATCAATTCAGTAAGATTTGTATTTTGTATTAGAGTCAGTGTGTCTTTTATATCTTGAAAGAAACTCGTTTCACTGTTTTTGATTATTACTATTCTAATAAAAATGTCCGATGAGGAAACGCAATGAATGATATGAAAACGCTCAACAAGCCTCAAGTGTTTCCTTACGTCAAGGCAAGGCAGGAAATGGAGATTATTTTCGTAAAATGTGAATTCCTCACAAATTTTAATACAATAAGGGTTTAACAAAAGAATTTATTTGTTTTGTGAATATTTGGAGATTTGATTGTCAAAAAGTGTTCTTAAGAAATTGCGAAAAAGAATAATGCAAAACTCTTTTTGATTAAAGAGAAGTTTACGATTGAATGTCTAGAAAGATAATGGGTTCTTGTCTCCTACTGGCAATTGAGTCTTAACTGCAACTGGTCATTATTCTTATGCCTCCTTTTACTGACCATTATTCTCACTGATTTTAAAATATCTTGTGACATCGCAAATGACGTGTAATTGTTTGCAGATAGGATTTTTCTAAGATTTAGTCAACTTTTATCTAAAGAGTTTAAAATCAAACAAAGCTAAACCCAATGTTAAAAATAGCTTTTACATATGAAATGACTAATCTTTGCACAGGCTACACTTTCGAATACGTATTAATCTCAAGGAATAAGATAAGTTTGATTTGATACGATTTCCAAGAAGAGTGGGATGTTGACTAAGAACAAGTTGTTCTTAAATTTTTATAAACTTTAATCTTAAAAGTCCGAGTCCGAACTAAAATGTTATAATATGAAAGATAATTCATGGGAGGAATTTTTTTGGCGTGAACTAAAACCACTACCACTACTATTACAAGGATATAACAATTTTGAATGCTAATAGTGCAAATGCATTTTTCGAACTCCTACTACTACTTACATAGTTAGATTGTGGGACATGGACTAGGAGGCCAGGGACCCTTAAAAACTTAGTTAAGGCTTCAATAGTCATTTAATATTACAATGATATAGCTTACTAGACTTGCATTTCGACTCTTTTTATGATCATCTCTATAGGCATGTTGTTATTCTTTTTATACACAGCATTTTACGAATCCTTACCTAGGACAACTAAAAACTAAAACCCCCGAAAATTCACGCCCGTTGCGCCATTCCACTAAAAAAACATCACACTGTGAACTTGTACAACTATATTTATATACGATGATCATCATCAGTGTAACATAAAAATGTAGTTGAACTAAAGGAATAAAGAAATGCATACAGGATGCAAGTATTATATTATTGCTGACTTTGGCCTCTATATATCAATGTGTGTGTAATAGCATCTCTTTTATATAAGTAAACCAAGTCTCATCACAATATGCATTCTTATGTTATATAACTTGTTTCTCAGACTAAAAAAGACCCCATGCATAGGGTACTTCACATTGCACACACACTGGCTCAGTTGGCAGTCAGTAGGGCCTTACCCTAACTTTTTGGTATGAAAGTTACACAACCTATAAACTTTCCTGACCAGCCCTTACAAACGACTTGTATCTATTTATCTTTACAACTTATCTATTTTAAAGAGTCTAGACTCTTTTTCAGTTTCAGTATGAAACTCCAATTCTCCAATACTACTGCTAACATAATGTTATACATTCACCATATGTGTGTGTGTGTGTGCAATGTTATTATTATGCTATTATGTGCGATCCGATGCAATCCGGTGCAATGCAATATAAGATAGGATACAGGATCAAAAATAGGATGGGATTGTGTGATGCAATGCAATGTTATTTAAAAATTTTAACTTTAGTTGATTCTCATTTTATTCCCTAGTAAGGAAAAGGAAGTCCTACTATTTAAAATAAATTGGACAGATATATTTATGGATAAAGTTATGAGATGATGATGATGCTGCTGGTGGTGGTGGGGGCTGGGGATGGCAATAATAATGGAAAAGATTTAATCTAACATGATTATCTCTAAAAGAATATAATAATGAAGAATCTAACATGTGTGTATGAACCAAACCGGGTAGTTTGGTTGACTAACTTGAGCATAAGTGTACAAACTAACTAATGAAGGATGAAGGTACTGTTGTTGTGGGGTTAACCACTACTGGTAGTAGGTACTACTAACTGCCATTTTTACTATGTGAATAAAAATAGTTATTATAATGTAGTTGTTGGATTATATTATTATAAAGCATCATCATGTATGAAACCCTTAAAGGGAGATTTGAGACTTGTCCTTGAAATTCTTAATCAAATCTTAAGTAGATGTGTGTATGTGTATATATGTGTGTGTATGCATTATTATATAGAAGACGGAGTCTTTAGTTGTGATTTTGTTAATGATGACAATGCACTTGGAATAAAGTATAAGGTTTAATATCCAAGCTTCCGAGCTTCCTTAACTTGTAAGACTTCTTTCTTCCTCTGTGTATGTAGCCGTAAAAGGGGTAGAGGGGATATTTTTTGTTACTTACTGACTTTCATGACTTTCTTGATGCATTTATTTCCCGAAGGTCTTTTTTACTTTTTAATGTAAGAAGGTGAAGTTTGTGCATTTCTGTTGCATGATGATGATGACTCGCTCATATATTTCAAAGGTGCTTTCTTATTATTACTTTTATCTTAAATACTTCGGCTTGCTATTATGAGAGTTGTGCGTGGATGTTTAAAAAGAATAAGAATAGATATATGTTATATATGTGAATATATGTGTAAGCAAAGTTATGAAATAAAATGCAACCAAGGCCAAACCCGAAGGGGCTGTTTTTTTAGTAATGCAATAAATACGAGACAGGGTTGAGTTTAGGATGAAATAATAAACTAAGGTGTGTTGTTGCTGCAACTGGAGGGGGAAGTTATTCACATGGATTTGATCTTCGCTGGTTGGATGCCTTTTTCAAAAATTTCCAGATACTCACACACTCAGCCAAGAGGATGATAATGTGAAAGTTTTAGTAGAGTAAAAATAAGGGTAGGTATGTACATATGGTTTATTGTTTGGGGAATAGTATACGCAAAAACACGTTTTTGCTACCTTGGCAAAGAAAAAAAAGGGTAAGTGTGTGATTAGGTTTGGAGTTTTGGATTACATTAAGTTCTGCTGAATCTGCTAAAAGGGATTCGGATGAAACTCCAAATGTTTTTAAGGCTTTTAATCATAGCGAGTAGTAAATGGAGGAAATGCACAAAGGTAGTGTGTATGCATAGATTGCATTAGAAATTATTTGAAAGTAGAATATTTATTTTTTTATAACTTAGGAAATGTATGAAATTCTTTGTTATTGTGACCATTCTCTATCTGGTTCTAGCCTTGCCCTTCTTGCATAGTTGACCCTGAAAATGAAAGGTGAATTTCAGTTTCAGTTGTTCATGTAAATGAAAGGATGAATTTTCTCCTTACTTTTAAATACCAAAAATGCGTGTATTTCATTCACTAAGGGCAATAAATTTACAAAGCATTGCTTGAGTAACAATGTTGCTTTTAATATTTGCAAATTGTGATTTAATTAACTCTTTAATTAAAAATTGATGGAAATCCTCTGCTTCCAAAAGTGGTTACAGGAATCAGGAAACCATATTTAAAATTGCTAATTGTAACTTGTAACGTTGTAACTAAACAAGGGTAATCAAATGTAGTAATAAAAATAAAAGTATTAAATAATTCTAACATGTGTGCATTTAGTTATTCCAGTTCCATCCACTTATAAAGTCTTATTACTCCTCCTGCAAGCTATTTTAATTCTGCATAAATTTTAAATAGACAAGATTATTATGAAGGTATCCAGAAAGGACTGGTTTATCTCCATCCATACTAACTATGAAGTGTTTAATATTATAAATTTACCATAAGACCATTACACATTTACACACTGATTCTAATAATAATATTCCTTACTGCATTATCATCCTCATATTTGCATAATACTTAACTTCATAAATAACGTATCACTTTCTAGTCCAGTTATGAAGAAGCTGGTTACTCAAGTGACTTTCCTCTGACATTTACTATACATTAAAAATTTTGTGAATTTTTATGCGTATTGCGTATACAAGTACTCTCATCTTGCATTATATTACATAATTTCTATATACATATAAAACTGTATTCAAAATTCTTACTTTTATTTCGCTATTACTTACTATTATATTTATACCACTAATACCACCACCACCACTACTATTTCAACCCTGATAGAATTCATAAAGATGCACATACGATATTATGCGTAATGTTTGTTTGTGTCAAGATTTTTTGCTGTTTTTAGTTAGCAGCTAACTTGTTCTTCTCTTGGGCATTTCTTCCCTTCTTTAATTTTAAGACTGACAAAGACCTTAACTTGTACAAGTGGAGTGAATCCAAAACGGCTATTTAAAAGAATAAGGAACTCATGTTTTTTCAGATTGAAGAAGTTGCTTCTATATACGTTAATGCTATATATTCTCATCTAGCTTTGCTAATACGTTTCTTCACTTGATAAAAAGAAAAAGCCATAAGGCAAAAAGCTTTCAAGCCTCAAGCCAATACATCTTACTATCTCTATGTTTTGTTTAATATTGCGATTACCACAAGTTCTACTTACTTACACTTACATTTAAAAAGTAGATATAAGATTCAAACTTGTATACACATAGACAGAGAGACGGCTAGGGAATTGAACATGGCTGGATAACAATAATAATAATAATACTAACATGATGGCTTAAGAAATCTTGGCTAAAGAAATGCAAGAAAGTTCTGGGAAGAACTAGTTTTCTACTTAGGCATTAGGTTTCAATTCATACATTTACATCTCATGAAACATGTTATGTAAGTTTTCCTCCTGGTTAGTTCGTTCTCTCTCTGTAGTATCACTTTTTTTATAGAAAAAAACTTGTTTTATTATGCGTGTTATGCGTATAAGGCTCAGTAGGGCAGCAATGCAATATCAGCAAGCAAAGAGGCAAAGCAACGAAAAACCAGATGCACAATCCATTTCTTCGCTTTCTTTCGCTATTAAAGGTATCCCCGTGTATCTCTTGGAGTTTAAAATTGCTTATGTTTTGTAATACTCCTAGTGTGTATGAATCTGCTTAAAATATAAAATGCTTTGTATTCCTTTTTAGACTTAGGATTGGGATTTTGTGTGTATTCATATTCAAATGTATTCGTGATGTAGACATTCGAAAACTGGAAATAGCATATATCATGCAAATAAGTGGTTATTTAAAAACTTTCAAAGATGTTTATAAAATGAGGGATAATCATGCAAGTTCTTTTGACAAACTTCCGGTGCGTTACTTTGGCTTTTAATTTTCATAGAAAATATGCTTTTTGAAATGTTTTTATACACTGGGAAATATTATGCATCGATATTTTTAATAAGGAATACACCTTGTGCTCTGAATATCTTAATTTAAATTTTAAATCTGTAAAAATTCAATATAGCGTTTTTCAACATAATACAAGGCAAAGCGATACCAAAATATATACAATATAGATAAACTAAAGGTAAAAGTGATTTGAGGTAAGAGTCTGTTAAAAATCTTGTTATTTTTTTCAGAAGTTATTCTTGAAAAATATTTCATTACTATTGAAGTTAGTTAACGTTACTATTATTGTATCCTCTTCTAATCATATTTCTTCGAATATCATCATCCTGAAAAAAATTTTTACTAACTAGGCTTTTTTAGGCTTCAAAACAGAATGATTATGTTATAATTTATATGAGTCTTTTAATGTTTTATTAGCAAAATTGACATTTTAGCTGTTGACATTGGCTGGCATTGCGTCCTTTGGCACTTACTTGTGAGCTTTTTACCAACTTTAATAAATAATGGCAAAATTTTCCCTGAGTACCGATATCTCCATACAGATCATCATCTTCTAAATTGCTATCCAGACTTCCCACCTTGTTCATGGATCATGGTTCTATCTGGTCATATCCACTAACAACCTACATCAGGATTTTCTGAGTCAAAACAACTTATCTACCTTTATGCCTTTAAGTTAGACCTGTCAGTAATGTGTAATGTTTCCATTTTTAGTTGCAACCGCAAATCAAAGGAAGGATAAAATATCTTTCTCTATGTTGGCAATTCATCTTTTCTCTTGTGGCAGTTCCAGGGTTATTCTTTGGGACTGATTCGGATTATTTTCCAAAAGATTTTTTTAACCGATGATGATGTAACGTAGCAATACACTGAACAAAAAATGTTTTTTCTTCTTCTGTCGTTAATATTTTATTATTGCAACGTTGTAATAGTAGAAGTAGTAGAAGTTGCAGTAGTAGAAAAGAAAAATGCATTTCTTGTCAGTGCAAACGATGTGATATTCAAACCGTCGTATCGTTGTCGCACGGTAATGGTTGCTATTTTGTTTGCTTTGTTGGTATGTCAGTACGCATCTCTTCGTATACTTCTGCAAGACAGCAAAAGACCAAGACAGAAGGGGAGAGAGCAGCATCAATGAGACAAAAAACTGATGATGAAAGTTTTTTTATACATTTAGCCCGTTGTTTAGTATCATTTTTGATATAGTTTATAAGAGCTGGTGAAAAACTAAGGAAAATGGCTGTGGAAGTTTATCTTCAGCAAGTTTGAAGAAGCCACTGCTATGGTGACTAGGCTAGGCTCATCTTACTCTGTATCCGCATGTCTTCATCCTCTCTTTCTCGAATCTCATCTTCTGCTGGAGACTGCTGGAGATCAACATTGCATCTTATGCCAATACTATTCTTGTTGGCATTGGACTTGGACCTGCTGGATGGTAGTGTTTTCTTCATACGTGGTATTATTATTGCATACAGTAAAGCTAAAGCCATGCTATCACTGCAGTACATATTGCATTCCATTTCATGATGTTTTACACATTGCATTGCACTCGCACTGATTCTCTTCAGCCTAAAATGTTAATGTAAGCTACTATATTTTACTGCTGTTGTTGTGGGAGTAGTCGTGGCATTAAAGGAAATAGTGTAAGACCAAGGGTGGAATTTTTGGAGTAAAAAGTAGTATGAATGTTGACATGTTGGGGAATGGCACTTGGCAGAAGAAGAAGGATGCAGAAATATAAAAAATATGTTTTCCCCTTTTTGGAGGAAAGATATCCTTACCCGGACAACCCGAATCTTGCTTGAAACAAAACTGCGAACCTGTTATAACACATTGAAATTATAAGTTACATACAAGACAATAGAACACTTTTAGGTTTTCTTGGGAAATGTGAAATTATGAATTGTTAAATGCTATTCAATAGTTTTAACAAAATGTGCTGTGTACAAATTGAACTATTAACCCACATAACAGTGTATTACACACTTAAAAAAGGTGGTTACTTTTCCATAAGTAATTTTGGAAAGATGAATTGCCAACATAGAGAAAGATATTTTAT